>DWBW01000422.1:0-10331 GCA_018231125.1 Spialia spio | reverse complement strand
GCATGGATGATCCATGTAAAGTTCCCAGATGGGATTTGCTAGGCGAGGACGTTGGTGTTTTGTGCTCAGTGTGGTGCCAATCGCAGGCGCGCTGCGGGACGTTCGCACGCCGCAAGTGTGTCCTAAGCCGTCTTTTTATATTATAAACTCGAACGCGAGACTGTGTCCGTCGATAGTCGAAACGAGAGAGGAACAACCTCAAAACCTGGCCGTTTTGTGTTGTCGCCGGATCCGCCATAACTATTTTTATATTAGAAACGCTGTACGTATTATACTTTTTAAGCGGACGTATCGTTATTTTATATGTACTGTATCTGATATCGTTTATCTGGTTTCCTTTCTCAGTAATTATTTAATACGAGCGCACAATCGTTGTACAGTTAAAGTTAGGGTGTGTTCATTTCTTGCTATAGAATCGTGTTAAGTTTACGAAATGTTAACAGTTTGTATCGTTTAGTTATAGGATTTACTTCGAATAAATCGAGCTCAATTTCGTCATTTTAGGTATTGTATAAAGATACTATTCAATCGAGTAACGAATAGTAATAAAATTGTCTCGCGGATGTCCTCAATGGAAGGATATTGTCGATTATATATATTGGTGAATTATAAAACTGAAATCATTCAAATTTATTATATACATTTAGAATTTTATAAACTACGTACTCGCGTAAAAATCATAAGGACAATATCGATAAATTGACGAATGCTAATAATTTCCCAGTAGATCTAATAAAATAATAAGGGACTGTAGATAATTTAGGCTAATGACTAGAAGACATAAATTGTGCAAGAAAATCGTAATGCCAATATTATAGTGTTAAATATTCACGTCGTGTCGAGACGGTGATATTGTTTAACTATAGTTGATATTCATAAAACAATTGACTGCCAATTGTACATTTTTATAAAATTCGATATTCTTAGATAGTTTGATAACTTATTTAATTGAATTTTGAAACGGAGTGCCAAATATTGCCAACAGAATCAAAAATAGTTCCGGACTCTATAAGCCAATTATTGTAACTGAATTTTATTTCTAAGTGCTATTGTCTACTTATTTCGGGTTTCGCTTGAATATTAATTCTGAGACGTTTATTAACAAAGGATGCTTTCCCTCAAAGCAATGACTGAGCATGTCAAACCTTCGAGCCTGTCGTAATCGGAAAGGCAAGAAGTGTTTTCCGTACACTATATTAACCGTATTTTCACTAATAATCCTAGAATACAGGGTAAATTTAGTACACAAAGTCTTCTCCTAATTTGTATTCTCACGATTTTCACCGATTGTAAAGTCTTTTACTCACTTATCGGCACTTTACAACTACACGTCTTAGGTAATAAAATCATTGTTAAATATTGTGACATTAGTCCGTAAAGAGGTTTAGATATCTTAAGTTTTATTTGTATCTAGACTAGATTCAGAATTAGATGTTTCATTTCGTTCATTATTCCTATCCATAGCTCATTATTCTTTATTTAGTAGCTCGTACGTTTCATTATTTGTAACGTATCCGCGTTGAGCGTGTTACATTTTCTCAACCCATTTTGTAGGGTAAAGTAGTGTTTGTTGTAATAATAAAAAATATTTCGAGCCGCGTATTTGATATGTCAAAGTAAATCAAGATAATGTTTATTAGATAATGATTACCTAGTTAATTCAGAGGTTATTCATATTGAAAAAAAAATCCACAGCGAGCAGAGAGGAAAACAGGGATGGATATAGTAAAATAATTCAAACTGTTTCGTGTGATTCGACTTTATAATTATAAGTGTTATTGAATGTGTATAGTTGTTTGTGTCGGAATTGCGTACACTGAGCTAGTTTAGATTAGATGGTATGTAAACTCGTTAGTTTGTGGAATACGGTCACTGCTTACGTGAGCAGCGGAGAAGCTCGCTAATGGTTGGAAGAAGTAAATTGTTAGCTCTGTCATTTATTGGAAACTACATCCATTGCTAGTAAACAGCTCTGAGCGTTCGCAGCGCAAATAGGTTCGACGTGAACGAGCATCACGCGCGGTGACGAATAGGAGACCGCGCCTGATAAATGGCCGGCCTCTTATTGGTCCCCGATCACGTGATACATATTCCGCGCTACTTGCACTCTGTCAACGCTCGGTGTTTCGCCCCCGGGGCTGTCATTAGCCGTATAAATCTTCGATGGAATTTTTGGATGGAATTGTTCACATTACTGATACTAAAATAATTTTTTAATAAGGTACACTGTCACGTCGGTTTATTGAAAGTAGGAATGTGCTATTGCACGCACCGAAACACACACCAATTTAGTATTATTAATACGACTATCAATAATAGAATTAACGTTTAGATAAGTCCACAGGCTTACAACACTGTTCCGTAATCATCCGATGTATTATTGTAGATAATTGCTAGAAAATAAACGGTCTGTTGTTATTTTTATATGACTGCAAATAAAATAATTAATATTAATGATAGATTTTCTAAGACACGATAGGATAAAGTGTTTAGTGAATGTTACTATGGTTTTAGTATTGAATGCCGGTTGATTGAGACAGTATGAACATCAATGTAAATACTCGTATTATTAAGTATGTGTCTTAAAATATCGCGTTCGACGTAAAGTAGTATGGTTTTGAATGGAAAAATCTCTCAGTAACATGACAGATGATCGAATGGTAATATTTTGAGACTTTTTTGACTACGACTTTGCCCAGAAAAGTTAGAAGCGTTACTGTAACTGCAACTAGCAGACAAGATTATAAAGAAGATATTTAAAAAACTCTGTTTTATATAACTAACAAAGAATGAATTAGCATACCACGTGTAGGTATGACATCAGTTTGGCGTTGGGTATAGTATGTTTTCATAAACATATCGTTAAAATTAATCAGTTATGTGTTAGGGTTATATATCTTTGTAATGGGCAAATCATTATTTAGTACTAACAAATATAATAATTCCAAAGAACTGCTTATCGAATATCACTACAAAATATTTTACTAAGTTTTTGCTTGACTGCTAATAGTTTGTTTTGTAGTTTGAATTTATATTGCAATGGTAGGTAGGTCGTATTCAAATAAGTCTCAAGGGATGCGGTTATTTTAATAAGTAGGTTACGAATTCAAGTTAGACATTGAAACTGGATGAGCTGAGCAAATACAACGATTAATAACCCTTTGAGGTGTAAATATTGGAAATTTACGTAAGTCTTCGATTTCTTCGTGTTGTTCGGCTGTCGTATGGTCTCTCATTTTATCCGTATAATCACTTGTTTGATTGTTCATAAGTACGCTATCATTGTCTTGCTCAAATTCAAATATCTTAAATCTATTTCTGTCAAACTTAAATTTGTTTTAAAAATTGTAGTTTGCTACAAACTCCTTAAAAATTTAGTCTCACTAATAAAATAAATATCTTATTTCTGCATCTTCTGCTCATAACATTATCAAATTACATGATATTTCTTCTGAACTAAATACAAAGTTTGATACGGACGTACGATTTCGTAATCATTTGATAATTATACTCTCAAACTTGCTGACAATTAAACAAGTGCTTAATGGTAGCTCATTAACTTGTCTACTTGAAATTTTCTTTCTGTGATCCGTAACTTTGGTTGTACATTGTTATTACTGTCTTAAAGACATCTACGTAGGTTACCTTTCTTTGTTTTTTGTTAAGTTTGTCTTGTGTGAAGTAAGTTTATGTTTGAGTGTTTGAGGTTCTTTGTTATTTAAAGGGACTAGTATGTCTGTTATGATTCGGGTGATAAACGGGTAAGCGAAGTAGTGTTGTCGTGGTAGATAGGTAAAAAATTACTAACAATAATCCGACAAGTTAGATAAGTATAAAATTGTCAATAAGTAATTAATAATGGGTACGTAATGTAATGTATATGAATCGTTAGAAGTATAATTAGCTTCTCAATGTTTTTAGAGTTAGTCGACGAATGGGTCAGCTCGAAGCTTAGGTGAATAGATAAATCTGTTACCAAAGTGTTCTGTTTTGTATCAGTCAACGTTGTGTTTTAGTGTCAAAGTTACTTCTAATTCTTTTCTATTTTATGTTTTTTTTTGTTATAGTTATAATTCTTCTTTTGAACGAAGTCTGTTTGGCTATGAATGTGGGTTTTGGCTGCATGTGAGAGCTGTTAACAGAACGCTACAGAACGCTCTCGAAGCTTCTCATACTAAAACAATTTGTAAGTGTATTCCTTACAACATTATAGCCAAACGGGCTTCGTGAACTAGAACCTATAGTCAGCGTTAAAGGGCGGTTAGGAGTATCTTTATTTACGAGTGTTTGTTTAATAAAAACAACATTTTTATCTACATCAAGCGTTGGGGCTGAGAACTCATAGTCAGCTATCACATGGCTGTCAGTAATTTTAAGAAATCAACTTAACCGAAATGTTGACGTGTATATATAGCAGATCAACATAGAAATTTAAATAATAATTAAATTGACAATTATTTTTTTACGTTCCTTTCACAGTACCTTTAGTAATTTATCGTCGTAGTGGATATCGTAGAGCGTTATATATTTGCTTTGTCCAACGGAAAATATCATTCAGCAATAATAAACTTATCGATAGATCACTCTAAGGGTGCCTTTCCACCAGAGATGTGCTATGTTAGGTAGCAATCACATTCATTGAACATGATTGATGACTGCTGTGTAGCGCCAATGAATATGATCGGTGGATATCAAACGCATAGCAACGTAGCACAGCACATCTCTGGTGGAAAGGCACCCTAATTATGTTATGTCGAATCGACATCGATTGTGTGAGATCACTTGTAAATTTAAGCTTTTCTTTCAAAAGGAATCGACAGATAATCCGTAACGCTTTATAATTAGGTTCATCGAAGTCAAGTATTTCGTATAGCAGTTTCTTCTTTCACGATATTTAATAATGTTTTATTGCACGATCGCTATTGTTTTTGTCATCGTCTTATTTGTAGGCTATTGTATCAGTCTTTTCTAAAATAGTAGTAACTACTCTATGTTATATGTAATTACTACGTATTTATGTAAGTTAGGTGTATTTGCATGTTTAATCAAACGTCTTCCAAGAGTGACGTAAGATATATTGCTTTTTCATCAAGTTCGTCATTGTTTTTTACTTATGTTGTTGTGTCAAGATCATCGTGTCAAGATTTTTTCATTTGAAGATACGGGTTGATGAGGTGATATGTCGCATTTTTGGGTTTTAACGTTTTTTGCGTAAATTAAGTGTGTCTATGTGTCTTTTTGAATAACCCCAAACTTTTAACTCATCGATTTAAGACACCTTTACTATAATAAAAAGTAAAAATAGTGATTGCGTTAAAAAAGGCACCTAATGAAAAAGGGGACAGAAAAGGAATAATATTCATGTATTTTTAGTTAAAATTATTTAAGACGTAATACGTTAAATTGCTATCATGCCATAAACATTTAAGGTTAGTCACAAAACTTTGTGCCATAGTTTAAAAAAAATCGGACTTGGCGCACAATAACAAAGGTAAACTTTAACCAAATTCCAATTTATTCGATTTTGAAATTTTTTAACATATCACCTTCATCCACTCACGTCTTGATTTATTTTTATTGTCCATTTCACATTTTTATTATTTTGTGACTTTGTATTATTTCAATTCTTTTTTCGTTTATTTATTTTTTATTCAGTTATCGCAATTTTTTTAACTTTTTTATACAATTCCTTTCGTACTTATTTCAACATTGTATTAATAGGTCATAAGGGAGAATGTAAAATTAAGTAGAAAACCACACAAATATTTGCGTTGAGCTTCCAACACGATTAGATGTAAATACAGTTATAAACATTCAGTCTTTAGGATAGCATTTTTGTTGGTCTTTTAAAATTAAGTGCTTTGCAGGAGCGTTAGGGAGCATTTCCACCATAGATGTGCGAGGATGTGCAGCGAGGAATGTGTTTTTGAAGAACCAATAAAATTCCTTCATTTACCGAGGCGAGGTTCGAGCCGAGGCAAAGTTTACCAAGGCTAGGCTCACACATGTCTGATGGAAACGCACGCTTATTTTTTTTGTTTATGTGGAAATAATTTAAATTTACTGTGTCCAGTGCTCGTAATATAAGTGGCGCGTGAATGATAAACCAGCCAGTCAATTGTACGTCGGGTTTTATAAATATATGGGTCATGAATTTAGGTACACTCGTTTTTTTGTCAATCTCGTTGATCTATAGATTTTTTTACAATGAAAATCATGCTTAAGAACTTTTTAAAAGTTTTTTAATTAATTATTGTTTTTTTTTATAATAGCTTCGATTTTAAAACAATACCTACCGTCTTAGGAAGTTCACAGCTCAGTTTTGTTATTGTATTCATAGGTAATGTATGGCATTGTATTGTATGGTCTGCATAAAAGTACCTAGGTACTAAATATGGCCTAGTCGACTACGGTACTTTATCATTTACGTGTCTTTATTGAACTGAGTTTATTCTACTGACTGTGTATAATTATAATTTTTAATATGGAATTTTACCTTCTTCATTTTTTTGATTGATTAAAGATTTCAAGAAATTTTTCTTAATTTTTTCCTAACGAAACGTTCCAAAATAATGCTTTATAATTTTTTCTTTAAAATATTGTGTAATTTCTGTAATTATTTTAGACGAATTATTGAGTTTAACTAGTCTACCTAGTATTTTTGTTATATATATATATATTGATTCACCAATCGGTTTGAAAAGTAAAGATTAATTGTTAATTAATTGCTTCATTGTTACTTTCTTGTAACTTATTTATTTTCATATTTAATCTTTATATTGTCGTTTACAAAAATCAGTTCAATTTGTCATCATGCGTTTTATTCTGGACTTTTGTGTGCCTTATTTTATTAGTATTTACAACTAAGTTCTTATTGCCTCCAATTTAATGTAAAAAACGCTAGATTTTTTATCAAATTGAAATTAGCAATATTGTGAATGTCCTATGCGTGTTTAGTTCGTAATTAAATTTATTGAAACTTAATGAAAGTCAAGAAAGATTTTTATTGGACTTATTGGAAATGCCTATACTTACTTATATGTATGTTATAAGCGGCTCTAAAGAATAATAAACTTAGTCATCAAATAATGCGGTGTAATACCTTATTACTATCGGTGTAATACCTACTGTCCTACTCGTATGTATTAAAGATACAGGTTAAAAAGACCGTTAAAAAGACCGCGTTCGTTACTAAAAAAATTATTGTGTTTAAAAAAAATAAAAAAACACGCTTAGATTATTTTATTCTCATCGGCCCTTGACTCTTACAAATTTTCGAGTTCATTTGATTCCTAGAAGTGCGTGAAAACGAAATTTAATTTTTTCCGTTACATAGATACCTACATACATTAACAATTAAATAAAATCCGAGCTAATAAAAATGTGTTAAAACAACAGGTCAAACAAAATGCTTAAATATGTTATTAAGTTTTGAGTCCATTTCCTTCGAATAAGAATACATTTTCAAAATAAAAATGAACATTTTACATGTTTAGACGATAAATTTTACAATAAGCTTTTTTCATTAGTCATAAAATTATTTCAACTTTTGCAAGCGAACGCGGGTACTTTTGATGTGTGGATTTTTTGTCGTTTTTTTTAAAATCAGTGCGATGCTATAGTGCAATAGAATGGAAATAAGGTGTGTTCGACAAGGAAAAAGGAAAAGTAGGTATAATACCTAACTTGAAATAAAGCGATTATCACTATTTTTGACACAAGGCGTCATGTACAGTCGAGAACTGCAATGTATAGTATAAGATGATTGTACTAATGATCGAAGTTTGCTCTTTAACTGTTAATATTAATTAATGTATAATTATATGTCCTCTACTAGTCATGTAACTTTTTTGTTCTTTATGAATTTCTTTTAACTTTTCTAGTCAGAAGTAACGGCGGATTTCTCTGTAAAAATATACCTAAGTTTATTCAAATTTCGTTTATTATTCAAAAAAGTCAAAGTAACCAAAATATTTTTCCTCACCCATATACAGACTGTATCTTGTCAATTGTTAAATTTTAACGTTAATCCTGTCGTTTTTAGAAAAAAATCAGTTTTAACAATCAAACATTATTTTTACTCATTCAAGTGTAACTTTTTTTCCAATATCTTCAAAACAAATTGACTCACCCTATACCTATTATTATATTCGTAGTAGTTTTAAATGAATTTCGAAATGGACAATAATGTACCTATTTATTCCATTTAACACAAATCGATGGTCAATTATTGGACTAAGGCTTTCTAGACATTTAGAGCATTTATCACTAAAATAAGGAAATATTTGAAGGAATACTACAACGTGGTACATTTTTTTAATGCCTGAAAATGTAATACACATTTAGATATACGTACTTTGAATAATTCGTGATTAAATAAATTTCAAGAGAACATTACTTATAATGAATTTCCTTGCATCAATGTTAACTGTCATCTTTTTTATTACATAACTAAATAAATAAAAATCATGCTCATCCAGAGAAGTTATTTAATAATCATTCAGTCCGCTTTATAAAAAATACTAAAAACAATAAAATCAAAATTACTTTGTTAAAAAATTTACGATATAGCTTTTCATCATTATTTAAATAGTGACAATGATTCTCTTTTTCTCCTCTCAATCATTTTTTATGAAACGTTTACGGCCTTGAGGAGAATCCTTTCGGCCTAACATATTTTATTCCAAAAGACAACTCTTATTTTATTTCAATAGACAAGACAAAGTCTAACATTTTTACAGAGAAAGACGAACCAGTGAAAATGGCACGTGCAAGCGAACACCACACTAATATTACAAATATAATTGTTATAGATAGATACACGAAAATTCCTAAATTTATTTTAATATAACGTATAAGGTACTGTAATATTACATAACACAATAATAGCCTTTATAAGAATATTCAATAGTGAATATCTTAGAATTAGTAGGTACAAGTATATAGCCAGTAAATGAATGTTCATTTGAATTGTTTGTATCAATAATAATTGTAATAATTAACGCCACAGATTTATAATAATTAAGGATCACGCACTATGCTATAAAATAATGACTAAAATAATAAATAGTCTAGCGTGTAAGTCGTATAGCTCAAAACTTTATGGAATTCTATAACATGTATTATAAATTAATTTTAAGCAATATATACATAAAATAATGTTAGATGAAGGCAATGATATGTGTAAGGGACGCGGGAAAATATACATAATAAATAAATAAATAACATAGATTCTAAGGATTAAGATTAAGTCCCATTTTGTAATGTTAAAGTTAATTTAAATCAAGCACTACCACATACTATTATGAATACACTCATGACTTCTTACAGCTAATATTGAAATGTATTATAAATATGAACTATAAATATTAAATGTTATGCGTTAATAATAAATGATTGTTTTATTTATTTTCTTTATTGTTTTTACATAATAATAGTTAGTTTATTTAATTATTGTCATAAATAGTCCTATTCCAGAAACATGATCACTGTCATTATTTATAACATATCAAAGTACATATAAATAACAGCAATAAATAATTTAGGTGCGAATAAAATATTTCTTTTGTCTTTAGGGTTTATTACTGAAACTTCGCTGTCCATCCGTCTGCCTGTCTGTCCGTATGTCACCAGGCTGTATCTCACGAACCGTAATAGGTAGAAAGTCTAAATTTACAAAGGTCATTTATTTCTATTGCTGCTATAACGACAAATACTAAAAATTAGAATAAAATCTCTCTGCTCCTATACTAATAAACCTGGTTTTTAAGAATATTGGCACAATTTTTAAAGTAGCTGCTAAACAGGTAAATTTCAGTTTTTTTCAATATTATATTATGATCAAATTATCTAATAAGTACATAGGTACATAGTAACAAAAACAAAAAATATGTGACTTTCATAAATAATGAAAAAATGACATAAATAGTTGAAAATAGAGGAATGATGGAGAGCACAAATCAGTACACTTCATACATCAACCAACACTTTGCTTAAATATTTCCCAAGGCTTCTCATACAAGTTCAAATCAGGGGATGGAGCATTATAGTAACCCATAGCCCAATCAACCAAGGACAGTGGGCATCGATACCGATCACAGGAGTCCAGTAGGGTGCCAAGCCGGTGAGCTGCATCATATATAGCGTGCTCTGAGGGTTCTGATGGCAGGACCTTTGTTATGGGTAACCTGAGAAGAAATAAATATATAACGTTTCACTCTCACAGCCGCACACTAAGATAATTTGTCGTGGGTGCCACATTATGGATACACACAAATACAATCACACAAATACCCAAACCGAGAACATAATAATAAAATCAAGTTTCTGCC
>DWBW01000421.1:0-10336 GCA_018231125.1 Spialia spio | reverse complement strand
ATAATAATGGCCGTTTGTCAACGGCGACGCTCGCTAGAAGCGTAATTGGTCTGTAGAACTAATGTTTTCCTGCTGGTAATCTTGGATTGATTGGGGTTTTTTGTAGTGTCGACGTAACACCGTGATATGTGGATGTGGAGTTAGTTAACTAGCGTTGTGTTTGATTGATTTGTGATTGTTTCATTGTTTTGTTTCCTAGACGATATTCATTCGGCTTAAAATGCGTTACAGTGATTACCTATAGTTTGTGTTTCTATTCTTGTGTGTAATGATAGTAGTCATGTCATAATAATTTGTCCTAAAGTAACATTTCTACTTTAAAAATAAATTGTTCATTAAGAAACCTAATTACCATCTTATGTTACTTAATAAGTAGCGCTTGTCCAAGTCCAAGGCTGGTTAAAAGGTGGCGTTCATGTTGCAAAGTTCATGAAGCGTATACATTAAGTTTTTTTGTATGATTCCTTTACAATACGATCTCTTAAGACGGTAATGTTGTTTTCATTTATGACTTCTTACAGTCGCATTGTTGTGTGAATGATATTATTTTCACACATCCACTGTAACAATATAACGGAAGCCTATTCAATTGCATAATATCATATTGATATAATACAATGTTCGTGATTTACGTTAGGTACGTGAACGTGAAGATCAGTGGACGGTTGTATATACCGTAGTTGTAATTCCATGCAAGAAATATCTCGGAAGTCATGATTGAGTCTTTAAACTGACAGCGTGTCAGTCATTACGCAGAATGCGGACCACGGAGGAAAGAATCCACTAGTGGGAAATGTCAGACATTTCCTGTTAGTTATTTCTGTCTTCCGACCATCTGACGGCTTTTAGATTTAACTATTTCGATTATAAGCAAATCAAAATTGAGCTTCGGATGTCTTATATTTCTCGTGATTATTTTGTGTCATCGTCTTTGAGTAGCTAACTTAAAACCCTTTACTTATTGCATTGTTCATCACGGACATAATAAAATGGGCCAAGTGCGTTTTGGACTCGCGCACGGTGGATTTCGTACTATCATCCATAAAAATCATAACTTAATATTCAATTATCATCGCCATAGTTGTTACACTATAAGACCATTTCCCGTCTCATCTCTCTCTGTGTGACTCCATCGATGATACGGGTGTGCTATTAGTATCAGTAATCATATCGGGAAAGGAAACGTCGGTTAATATGACTTTAATGCTGGTTCCAATGCTAATGGCGGATGGTAATGATGACATGTGTTAGAATAAGGCAAACGATTAATAAATAGGCCAAGGTACTTAGATACCATATGCAAGTTGGCTGACTGACATGACAAGTGTAGTGTTTACACTGTGCAAAGATGCAAATTCATTCGTAGGCGCCTTCCTAGGCATATGTATAGGCATAGCTGAAGATCCGTACGTAGGTATGTGTCCAAAGAAACTAATTAAAAGTAACCATAGGACCATGACGACCGAGATCAATTTTGTATCTAATCTATGAAAGACCCACTCAAACGTAACTTAAACTCAACGAACCTCCAAAACCATCATTTTCTATTGATGAACAGTTCTAAACAAAAGTTGATAGAATTATTACGGATTGCAGGACTTTGATCGCAGACTGAACAATATTTTATGAACAATATTAAGAGCGTGATAGACTTGGACAGGTTTGGTATTTCAGCAACAGTAGCGAAACTTCAAGTCAATATTTTAAACAGACGCAGATAACATTGTACCGACTCAAAGCAGATAAGTACAATACAAGCGGTTCAATTAAGAATCGTTATCGAGAACACTCCTTGGTAAGATACCGGTGGATGCTTAAGGCATACCAGCTGGGAGTTGTTCGAATACAATTTCATAAGTCGACTCTGGTATAACGATTTATTTGGTCCTATCCCGGTCTCCGTGTTATCTGGTTCAAACAAAATCCGGTTGCTTACATTAGGTGCTGCGCCCATTGTTGGCATCGACAAGGAATAGGATCCTAGGCAATTTCAACATGGCTACATTACGTTTACACCTTACGGATGGCGAGAAGTCCTTATGCATGCCGCACTGTATGATATGATATGCCGCACTGTATGATATAATAATAAAATGTCCCCGAATATTGCGATTTGTGTCGCCATTGGTGGCGCATAAGGAAATATTATGCTGCAGTATCCTGAAGCATATTTAAAAATCTTCATCAGTCCATAAGTGTCCCACTGTTGCGCCTGTTGAAAAAAAAATATACTTGCTATGATGTTACTATAATCCATTTACCACGTAAAATCCTAAGATATGCCGAAACCGATAATGTGCGCTGGGCGTTAAGTTATTCCTAAAGTTGTGCCGAAGTTGCCGAACACGTTGCCGTTGATTGTACGATTAACACTGACTGAGTTATGGTCGTAGAGCAATGTGACTTGGCTTGTCACGGCGATGTAGTTGCGGCTCCATGCTTAATAGGTTGGGCCGTTGGGTATTTGTTATTTGTTGTCATTTGTGTGATTCATTAGAATGACAGAAAAAATTATAAGTACTACACGTCTCGACTTCAAAGTGCTTGTGGAGTGTGGTACTGAATACGACAAAGGTCTTAATAAAAGCTTTTAAAATAGACGAAAAATAGCGGATCAATTACTGTAATGCATTCTCTGAAGCTGTCGATTGTCATAGATTAGTAGTATACATGTCCTTTGTTCTTTGTAGGATTCTTTAAAGAGGAAGCTATGCTAAAAAATAAAATTGTAAAAAGAGAACATTCATTTTTGTTTGTTTACTATAATTAATGCAAAGACTGTAATGAAACATGATTACAATATAAAGTAACAAAGTATAGCAAGTATGCAGATGCAGATAGAAATTAAAGCTGTGCTGTTTCAGAGCTCGATAATGCTACTTAAAATATTCTCGACTTCCAGTTGCCAAATGTTTAGCCGCAAGTAAATGTCGATCATAATGTTTGAGAGTAATTCCATTGTAAATATCATAATCAAGATTTAATGGCCGAAGTGTGTTCGACAACAACAGACTTCAGTTATTTCGATCGATGTGATTACGGTCATTTCATTTTGTTCTTGCAACACAGATAAATTTGGATCAATATTGAAATCTAAGTGGAGTGAACTTAGCGTTAGGGTTAATTTAAATGTTATATTCAGTGTAGTTCCTTTATTCATCCATCAAAATGTAAACCAAACAGCGGGTAACCGTGTTCTTTTTTCTAATCTTGCGAAATATTTGGTAAATGCCAATTTTGGTAATATTATGGGCAAGTATTCATATTTCAGAATTACATTCATATTAATGAATATAATTCATAAATGTATTAAAGAATTTGTGTCCACAGTACCTACTTAAAACAAATTAGAACACTTGTCGAACCGACCGATCGTGGTGTCTGAAACACTTACCGCATCATTACGCGCACAGTAACTATGTTAATTTACCTTTGGTGTGTTTTGAACAAATGCGTTTAGTAGGTCAGGCTTAACGCAAACATTCGCCAGAGACACCTGCTAAGTAATAAAGCGGGAGCATAAAATTACGAAGCGTGGGTGGCGTGCGGGATATACATCGTGTGGTAACCGACACCTTTCCGTTGGCTAAATTTGGCGCAGAATTTACGATGGATTTCTGAACTCGGCTTCTTACATTTCTTTTCATTTGCAATTGGATGGTTCGAATTATGAAGGGGATTGATTCTTATAGCAACGAGTGTTAATTATTATCCTGTAAAAATAGGTACTCATAAGGCTATTTACGTGCTATCAAAAAAATAACGAACTATTATCTATGCAGGTTCGAAATATTGTTTTTGGAGATACATTGAAGACATAATTTACGCCATCTGTGTAAACGATTTGTGGAACTATTTCTTAACCAACTTTGTTATCGTTCTAAAATACGGTTTCAAGTTCTTATAAGGTATAATTTGTCCTATATTTACTCGCAGGTATCTGACACGCGTTTTCAGTAATTCTTAAGTAATATATCACCTCTTCAAAAAAATAGTATGTTAATATTTCTTCGCTAGTCTTTTACGGAACCGCAGTGCGTGAGGCATTATCATACATTTACGGCACTTAAAGTGCACTTAATGTATCCTAGCTAGCGGTAGTAAAGGATCCCATGCTTTCTATCTTCTTCAAAGTTTTTGTTATTTAATTCTATACATGGATTTACAGACTTAAGGCTTTTGTATTTACAAGTATTTTCTTCTCTCTATGGCAAATAATCAGTCTGTAGCGGTACAGTGATGTTTCGTTCTCAATCTTTGTCAACATTTACGTATTTATCGCATTCTTTTACCGGAAGCTTTTTGAATCCATTTTGCTGTAAATGGTAGTTGTTCTGTACCGAAACGGGATGCTTTGAAGATGGATTCGAAGAATTTTAAAATAAAAGAGCATCAATAAATATTAATTTACTGATTACTTCCAACATACTCATTTCACATATTAAAATGTATTCTTCTTTTCTATATTTGTAGTTGTGCCTTATGGTACATCGCTTTATAGCGCTATAGCTATATTTAGTCGAACAACCGTTAGTAGCAATTTATTTTATAAAGCTTTTATCATATTAAACAGAAACTAAAGGAATCGTCTGTGAAACGAATTATCGTGATTAAGCGATTACTATCAATTGAACAATTTATTGGACAATTACTTGAACGTTGAAGGACAGTGTAATTGGTCCTAATAAAGTTTGTGCAACACAAGTGTGGGAAGATAAACAGGCGTTGAGTTGTTAATATTACTTCCGAATAGTGACGTCTTATTTCAATCGATTAGTCCATTGACAGACGATAATTTGCTAGGCAGACACTTTGACGATAATTTTCTGATATTGTTGCATTAATAAATGAAGAATAGGGTTTACATATTTTTTGTTTATCTACAAAACGCAAGCCCCTGTTTCCGTGTGGCTGAAAACATTTAAAGTGTCTTTGAAATTTGTTAATTCTGATTTCCTTATATTACAACATTTGAGCATTAATTCATCTAGGCATCTTCAGAGGCAAATTTTTTCGTAAAGGATAACTTTGCCCAATGTTCTGGCTTTCTTAATGTTTTCCATTAAATGGTCGATTTTCTTCAATTCCGAGTAGGTTCCTACTTACTAGAAAGCGCTTCGAAATTTTGTCAATGTTTGAAACTTTATTAACTTTGCTCATCGAGTCGGCTTCATTTGGTTTTATCGATAGAGTCAACTAGTTACTATTAACACTACTAATTTTGACTATGTTATGTTACATTCGTGTAGGTGAAACCAATTTATCCGTGACAATGATCGCGTCGAACGGAATGTGTTTCGCCAATATTTTATTTATAACCTTTTGTTTCTTAATTACTCCTTACAATTGTATTAACAATTAGTATCCCCTTATTTTGTGTATTAAATTTTATAATAACAGTCTTTATCGTTTAGTCGTGAGTATTGCCCGTATTAACAGCAATATAGGAAACATATTTCAATTTAAGCATAAGGATATATTAAGCTCATACGATATTGTTACGCTATAGCTATATAATATAGCTTTGCTGCGTAATGTATGATTTTATGATTTGATTGCTGCTATTACTTTTTTACACATTTTAGGGCCATACATTTAGGTTTTGGAATTGCCCTATGTAACTCTACGTAGAGGCATTTGGTACCTACCTTACATTATCAGTCATTCTCCTTTACTTAACTCATAATCATGCTAAGTTGAAGATGATTACACTTTAATGAATCAACTACAGACAACACTGATATACCTCGGAAATGCATATGAGTTAATTTCATGGGCACGACAAGAGGGAACAAAGTTAAATAATGTTGATATTCCTAGATTTCATCCTATAAAGAATGAAGCGTTTTACGTTCTGTCATGATAAATACTACACCATATTTTAAATGATAACTGATTCTTGTCCATACGCAACGTTCACTACATAGTAGTTACCTACCTACACATACATAGCTAAGATTAATGCACGTATGTATGTAAAGAAACACATAGGTTATAAGATACCTTAAACTTCATTAGGTTTGTCTTATACAGAAGAAATGAAACTACATATATAAGACGACGACGTACATTCACTTACATGCAAATTGTCTGGTACAAGCGATACTTGACTTCTATTAAGTTCTCTTACATGGTTATTTGTAGTTATTATAGCGTTTACACGACTTTCGTTGATTTCTGTTTTCTCGTCGTTGGCGTAATGTGCAGACATAGATACATTTCTACTCTATGTAACATTTCCTTCTTTTTTAAAGTCTTGCAGATTAATTAAATTTCTTTATCTTTCCATAAACTGGATGATCACTAATGGTAGAGTAGAAATATCGATAGATATGTCATTAAGGACTTGATTAAAGCCATAATTTAATCTCAAGGAAAAAATGGTAATAATAACTCGGCCTTGAAATATTCGTATATTTATATTGTTATGCCTTGCTGTCTTTTTCTACTTTTACGAAGAATCGGCAAAACTCATCAGACTCTACTTCTGTAAAGGATTCATTTGAAAACGACAGAGCTTCTTCATTTACACTCCATTTTGTCTATTTCGTATCTTTTGCAATATTTGATACCTACCTAGGATTTCGTCGTCAGTCATAAAATGACGCAAATTTTGTTGGCAAGATATACAAGTCGGCGCCACAGGTATTTCCAATTTCGTTTTCTTTGAATAATCACGGCACATACCTACATAACATTAGCCGAGACAAGGTTACGCGAACCTGAATGTCCTGCCGCATTCGATAGATTACAAATCTATCTAAGTATCTCAATATATTACGGTAAGACAACAGCTAAAGTGCTTGACGATTGTATCTGTGGATATTTTACGGTGTACCGATGGAATGCGAACTGTTGGATTCAAATATTTATAGTTAAGTAAACATAGGTATAAATCTAATTAAACTTAATGGTGATAATATCTTTATTTGTATTTGGAAATAACCTACTAATGAGAACAACGCTGTACTCGGCAACACAAAAAAGTATGGGATCTAAATGTTGTCATTCTAATCAACAGCCTTTTAAATGTCCACATGACGCTGCGGTTCCTCACTGTTCCATTGATGCTCTCAGCAATGATGTGATCTGGAGCTTTCTATCAGGTTACTGATCGGTAGTCCAGAATAATTTACTTTCTTAACTTCTTGGATCTTTATTGTACCTATAATAGAAATTCCTAAATTATGAACCACCCTGATAATCATGGAATCTTCTTGTTGCAGGCAAAATCCGAGGAGCAACTAGCGTGCGAGAAGGAATGGCTGCAGACCGGCCACATGTGGCTGGCTCATCGTGGTGGGTTCACCGCGGTCGTAAGGGAGGGCGACGCGGACGCCGGCCGGGCCAGGGTCCGGGTCTTACTCACTGGCGAAGTGCTTACCGTTGATGAAGATGACTTGGAGAAGGTGGGTTTTTGAAGGAGTGAGTCACCTCATCATCAACATTACTGTTTTGGGAACTAGTTTTATCACAAATGGGAGAGGGAATAAGGGTATAGTCAACTACGCTGGTCAATTGCGGGTTGGTGGAGTTTACTATAAGTGCTGGGAATTACTATGAGATCTTATTTCATAGTCAGAAAAACTAGTCACTATGGCCAGGAAAACATGGAGAGGAAGAAATGTGACATTTTGTCCCAGGTCAAAATTTTATTTGATGGCTAACGAAGACCATGACTTTATTCTCTTTAATAAATAGCAATTTTTCAGGCTAATCCGCCACAGCTGGAGCGTTGCGAAGATATAGCTTCCTTAAGATGTCTGAACGAATGCGGCGCTCTCAACGTGCTTCGCTCCCGATACGCGGCTGGCCTGCCCCACGCCCGCGCTGGCCATGCATTGCTCGTCATGGGACCACCTAGACGCTCTGCCCCTATTTATACTGAGAAGGTATGTTGTTGCACATAAAATGAGGCATCAACCGTCACCAGTAAGACGTCTGTTGTTTAGTTGAGATTCAGATAGAAAGATTTACCTTGTGAGGTGTGAGGTGACCAAAGTAAAGGGATCAAAGTTAGAGGGATGGAGAGAAATTGTTCTTTATAAAGATTGTATTTAATAAATAAAATTTTGCTGAAAGAATGACACACAAATTCTAAATCGAATAGGATGTAATACGCTTGATAAATTTACGGTATAAATTACGGGACAATTCTTCTGAGGACTTAGATCACACTTCTTACTTAGGTTACTTTCTATCTATATGGATTATGGCCCTTAAAATCCTGCATTTTGCTACCAGGTGGCGGCAATGTTCCGCGGTTGTCGTGCGGATGACATGCCTCCACATATCTTCGCAGCGGCACAGTCTGCCCACCGCTGCATGCTGGCTTCACGCCGAGATCGCGCCATCGTGTTCCTTGGCAGGTAACGTGGACAATTGGACCATTGAGGTTGATCCCGAATGATCCCGAAGAAAATACAGCTTTTTTATTTAGGTGGCTCAACATGGTGCTTTGGACTTGTTCAAGTAATAAATGTAACCTTTGAAAGTAGAACAGATCAAGAAATACGTATTAAAAACCTGAACCTAAATAATTAACTCAACCATCTCATGAACCTAACTGATAAACTCAGCTATTAGTATATCATAAACAACAAAAGGTAAATCATAAATTTCTCGATCGTTTTTTTTTAATATACTTAATGTGTATTTAGTAGCTACAGAGAATAAATAATAGTACAAGTAGCTATAAGAAAAAGTCATATACATAGGTCATATACTTACCTACTTCATAGTTCAAACCACTCTGTGTTTAGGGCGACCCTACAACAAAACATTCCATAACATAACAAAGCTTGCCGTATCAGGCAGTGCCATATAATATTCATTCGGTGTCTATTGCAGATTATCATGAAATCTCCCTCAACCAACCACTAGATAGACTTAGATATTATCAATCGACGCAGCTTTTCATTGATAACATTGTATGAGGCGGTCGGCGGTGTAAATTGCTCTTAGACCGCTTCAGATCATAATCATGTCCAAGCTTAGACGATTCCGGTGACCAAGCGAGATATTACGATCTTTTAGCTTATCTCGAATGGGATCTCGATTGATTCAAACGGTTTTAGGGTTGGCGATTTTAACGAGATATTGAGGCTTGTTATTTATGTTTTGTCCTTTCTATACTAGAAATGGTTTACTGTTTTTGGACAAGCTTATTTTGTTTAGTTTTTGGAGACATTTCTTTGAGGATATCTGATCAGTAAAGTATTATGGCCACAGTTGCGTTTTTGTAGAAATCTTATAACTTTTGTATTAGTAAATTATTTTAAAGGTATTTTGTACATTTGTTTGAAATAAGTCTTACCTTAGTTGCTTAGAATATTGAGAGAATAGTCCTAATTTTTTGTTTTTCAATTTGTGGTATCTTTTTACATAATATATCATCTTCAGTGTACATTTCTATAGTGAGCATCGTACGCGGCATACAGGGTGAAGCTTTAAGTAAATAATAAGGTTAATAGTAGTGGCCTACTAACTCTTATTTCAATCTAATTCTGTATTTCTGGCCTTATACATTTGAACTATTCAAAAACAAAAATCGAACAATGCATTATTTAAGCAACATTCGAAAATAATTAAACATTAAATAACAATACGAACAATAATGTTGCAATGACAAGCCTTGGAATGGTTTTAATTAATAAATACATAAAAACCACTCATATTCAGTATATAATTATTTAAATTACGCTATCTAATTTGACTTACGATACAGTTTGTTCAGTGTATACAATAATATGCATAATAATATAATACGTAAATATTTTTAGTGGCTGGATGATTCATATAAAATTGTTCAACTCACAACCATAAAATAATACAAAGAAGTATTTCACAAATATAAATAATAAAACGTATAAATGCTTTTTAAATAAAATTATTCTCCATGCACAGAAAGCAGTAATTAAATACACGAACAGCCTGAATCTATAATATTTTTATTATCATCAAATTATTTCTTCTAACTAGGGATGTGCCGATTCGAACAAAACTGCATATACAGTTACTGTATATCACAGTACTAGTAAAACAGTACTCAAGACTTATAATGCAGTAAAAATTGCATTGTAGCTCTTCTGTTAGAGTGAATGTATTTACATAAGGTGAAATTCAGCAATTTTAGGCAGATCTTTAATACCCTGTGTTAATTTTCGACTCACCGCTTAACTGAGACGATTATAGATAGACCTTTAATTTAATATATTGCCTCACCTAGTATAGGGAAGCTTAAGTCACTAATAGTGCATTAAATTATTGGCTTTTTAAAACTTTCTTTGTTTCTTGGTATTTTTTTCGTATTTCATAATAGCTGGCTTTACTATAT
>DWBW01000420.1:0-10341 GCA_018231125.1 Spialia spio | reverse complement strand
TGCACAGCGGTCAAGGACCGATGACAATACAATAACCTGAGCGTGTTTTTTAGTTTTTTTAAACTATAATTTATTTTAAAGTAAGGTCATTAAATAAGTGACAAAAGCCTACATGTAGAGTACTTAGGTAAAGTGGAAAACACACATAATATGTAGGTATTTTTATTTAGCATTTTTTAAATTGTGTAGTTAAATACGAGTATAATCTATTAATTGCTTTCAAAACGTGGAAAATAATTAATATTGTTTCATTGTTCATTAGGAAACCATACCTCAAAACTGTCACGAGAGTCTCAAAATACTTGGCTGGTACAAAACAATAAAGTTACACGGCAGCCGTCGGATTTGAATCAATTTTCTTTTTCACCTGAAAATATGGATTCGCCATCAAACCAATTCAAACTTCGCCGTTCGTTTACACAAAAGAAAACTTTTAGTAAACAACTGTCAAACTAGGTTACGGGTGCTCTTAGAACAAAACACAATTTGTCATGATTGATCAAAGAAGTTGGACAACACAAAGACTGTCTCTGAAACAAAGACAGTCTTTTCTGTCGAGCTATTTTCGTAAGCGAGCTTTTATTTACCTATTAAAAGGCAAAATTATGTGACATGATATTAAATTATTCTTAAAGTTTTGAATGTAAAGCCTCTTGGGAATGGAGTCTTTGTTTGTTTTCGTTGGATTGCTCAGTATTAAATGGGCCTACAACGCTTATGAAGTTTTAAGTTACAGAAACTGTTACGTAGTGAAATACATACCTAGCTATTATAAAAATCCATTAATTTTTTATTTATTTTAATAGCTGATACCAACTGATATTTTATGAACTTTGGTTCATAAAAATAAATAATTATAAGTAAATTCGATTAAATAAATAATTCAAAAATATGTCAGTTTTAAATGTTTTATCATTTTACATACTATAACATACATACACATTATACTTGTGTGTATATGCAAAGCAACAACAGATAGAATTAGATATAAAAGAGATTCGGGTTGAGGGAGGCAGTCACAATATTTTTTCTAAGTAACTCGGTTTGGGAAATAAACAGGGCGATAAATATTCATGAGAGCAGTAAGCCTTCTTGTCATAGTCCTTGAGAGCTTGATGGATGGCACGTCATGCTTTGCCGCCTTGCTTTACTTATATTAAACGAAAAGAAGGTTATTTACGAGGAACGTGTCACTTGTTCGCCGAACAGCCGAGTTGAAATGTAAAGTTGATATATTTTGTTGGGAAGTTCTTTCTTATTGTTTTTATTGTAATCAGTATTATTGTCTTTTTTAATCAGAAGATAAGCAAGGAGTGATAAAGGATGATAAGTGGGAAACGACCTATGAATTAAAAATTTCCCCAAAACAATAGGTAAATTGTATGGACTTCAATAACATATTACTGAAACTGTCTCCTTGCTCATTATAATGTAGCATTACAGTCACCACTATTTATTCCCAATAATGACTTTTTTAACTCTATTTTGAACATAGGTGGTATTGGAATTGTCCGTGAATATGATAATGATTTAATTATGTTAATGATACCACAAAAAACTAAGATGCAGAGAATGTAATCATTAAAATAGGTTATGTGTTTCATACTAATTGAGAAATATGTTGAAGATATCGTCCATCTATTGCTACCAGGTGTGAAGATGTCTCCGCTGAATTTTCCACATTCCGGCTGTAAGCGGTGCGTACCGGAAACACCTAAATCTAGGAATTTTCCTCGAGAATACTCAGCCAAAATTCGAAAACGGAATTCTTGGCACATTCGTCTTGTAGTGCCTCGGAATCGCAATGGAATAATGGGAGTTAAATTTTGTTACATCAGCCACATCCGACTTGAGATGAAGCCAGAAGCCGCAAATTGATTGTTTTACTCACTGCCAAGGCTTTTAGTAGGCGCTTAAAAATTACTTACTCCAAGTTACTGTAAATCTTATCAATACCTTATCCATCTTAGACGCGTTTTGTTTATTCCTAAGTAATAAGAAACTGAATTTTTATGTTTCTTATAGTGTGCTTGTTACTAAGTGCCTAACGATTATACCGTTAACATGTCCTTAAAATTCATTTTTATTAGAACAAGAATCGACTATGGTTATTACTTAAATTGATTTAGATTTCCTATGAAATAAAAAAAAATGTGTTGACTGTGTATAAACGCTAAGAAGCGACTTTAATTATGTATTTAAACACTCGACGACATAAGTGTCACATATTTGTTCAACAATTGTTGCGTAAAATGATATCCCAGTCAAGTTCTGCAGAAAAACATACACAGCAATTTCACTAATAGGGTCCAGCGTGCACCCTTGTAGGAAAATGCTAAAGACTCAAAAAAACACACGATACAAAAGTCAGCCATTAGAAAGGGTGTGAAAGTAATCCTCTTATGATAAAGTAAAAATGATAGCCGTAGAAGGGTGATTCACGAAGAGTGGCCCAAGGTCTCTAAGATTAATGATAAGATCCCAAATTATGGATGTTACCTCCTACTGAGTTACGACTCCACTCGCCCGTTCCTGCTGTACCTACTTTCGACAGTTATACCATTTTCATTCGGATTGCCTTGATGACGCTCTACCACTTCATCACCTTACCTTTGACTTTTCACAAGTCAATTAAGGTTAATAAAATGATAACCTAAAATTAGACTATAAGTTTCAATTTTGTATACACTTGATGTTGCTTTATAGGATTTATAGGAATATTGGTGGAATAATACAAAATTTAATTGGCTTTAACAATGAAGGATTTGGTTAATCCATTCATCCCGCCTTGCCTCTCCTATTGAGGGCAAACTACGTAATGTCGGTTCCGAGGCATGACATTTACATGAATGATTATTCAAGCGTGGCAATGCTAGTAATGTCCAAGCAATTTTCGTAACTATATATTCTGCTATAAAGCCTAATGTAGCTTGATAGAATTCTCACAACATTCCCTGGTTTATCCTCGGCGATCACATGGAAAGCATAGTCCGTAACCGTTAGACTATGTTAACATTCCCGGTTCATTTAAACAGATGCACTGGACTGGACTTAGGCCAAATTATAAAATCAATATCTTGGAATACATTTGCATAGCATTACTTTTTCTCATGCAAATATTTGGTCTCTATAGTATCTAGTATCCAAGCGGTATTAGTCGTGACTTCAATATCTGGGCTTTCATAAATTCTAGTTATATGAGGTATGTACCTAAGTACCTACTAGTATGTAATACAAGTTGTATTATACAACAAATAATTAGTTATTGATTCATCAATTAATTACATAATACATATTTACTTGGAATCCAAACTTTGTAGTGCTTACTAATAATTAGGCTCATTTGGCTAATTATAATGTAAATAACACTGTTTCAATAAAAATACTAAATAACAATATTAATCATATTATAAGTATAACTAATATCTAGGTATTTATAATTAGTATACTGTCTATTTATAGTTGTAATTAAGTATCTACTTATAATTATTTTTATAAATAGATATCCTACTTACTCACTTATTAAAATAATAAAAGTAATAATTCTTTCATAGGTAACGTAAATAAGAAAAAAGTATAGTAGGTTTTCAAAGGAAAATACAGAACCCTAAAAATAGGCACACAATACACATATTATAATAATATATTATAGTTAGTGAAAGTTATTGAAATGTACCTAAGGTTGTGATGACATTAAAAATTTGTATTACCTGTTATTATCGTTCATTAGCACTAAACTGATACTGTATAATATCAATCTCAATGTTAAAATGAAGTCAAGGCGGACTGATAAAAAATGTAATTACTATCAGGTTATGGTCTGTAGATCAAGACTGATGTACCTTGAAGGTCGACTTTGTTTGTAACAAACCAGAACCACACCAATTCCGATCAGTCGAGTTTGTGACGCCGTCAGCGATGGACTTTCAAGACAAAGTAGTTGTGATTACCGGCGCCAGTTCAGGCATCGGTGCAGCTGCGGCCATTTTATTCGCAAACCAATCCGCGAAACTCGTTCTCGTCGGCAGAAATGAAACGGCTCTGAATGAAGTTGCAACAAAGTGTGAACAAGCGAAGGGACAAAAGCCTTTGATTGTGAGAGCGGAACTCAGTATCGACGATGATGTGAGGAATATTATAGACGCCACTATAGCAAAGTTCGGCCGCATTGATGTTCTGGTTAATAACGCCGGTTTGGGAGTTCGCGCCAGTATTACGGATGGTATAGAACCCTATGATCAAGCCATGAATACAAATGTACGTCCGGCTTACCTTTTGACAAGCCTCGCGGTGCCTCATCTCATTAAATCTAAGGGAAATATTGTGAATGTGTCGAGTGTAGCTGCGTTAAGGCCGATTAAAGACGTGAATTTTACGCCGTATTGCATGTCTAAAGCGGCGCTCGACCAGTTGACTAGGTGTGTTGCACTTGAGCTTGCACCTCAGGGTGTCCGAGTGAATTCTGTGAACCCGGGCGCTACAAGGACTCCCTTCGTGCAGAATGCTGGCCTTAATAACACCCAAATGGAACAATTATACGCTGCTCGTGATAAAAGTCTTCCACTCCGGAAAATGACGGAAAGTGATGATGTTGCTGACCTTATTTTGTATCTTGCGAGCAAACGCGCGCATAGTATCACGGGCGCTATTCATGTTATTGATAATGGTGAAAACTTACTCTAGTTTTTGTCTGATAGTACCTATTAATAATATTATCCAACAGTAACAATAATTTGTATTTGAGTAGCACATATTAAAATAAATCGATAACAAATTATATTATCTAATCATAAGCACATTTGGATGATTAGCCGTAAGAGTTGATTAAATAATTATTTTCCCAGAAAAAAGTAATTACGTTCCACTTTTATGTTAGGCATTCAAATAATAATGTACAATTATTTACAAATTTTAAAAAATAATTTATTTTAATAATTCAGTTTAAAATTTTTGTTTGGTACCACATAGTTATAAAAAATTGAGTTCGAGTATTTTTCCATAATAACCTTGTTTAACTATGTATGATTCATCGACTTTTATGTATTTATTATCTATTCATCGTAGTTAATTGATGATGATATGAATAAAGTTGTAATTGATTATATTGTATACAAAAATAAGTCTTTATTGCATTGTTTTTTTCTATCAGAACAACTATTTGAGGCACAATAAAAAAATATTTTATTATGCCTATTTACCCATTACCTACTATTCAACATTCAAATAAAAATTCATTAAGTATAGCAACAAAAATATACCTAACTACTAGAGTCATTGATAGGCGATAACAGACTTTGCCTTCGGCTAACAAATTTGTTTAAGAACCAAGACAGTAAGTCTTGCTAGAGAAAAGAATATAATGTGAGTTTACACATAGGAATGACCATAAAGAGCTCAGTCCGTGAGACTGTAAGCTCAACTAATATAGTTCATGTGGCGAGAGCCATTAGTTTTGATTTTGAGCGGGGCAAAGTTGTGGGTGTGCAAAGCAAAATGTATGGCGGACGCAAATGAGAAGTACCTACGTACACGGCCAGGAGTATTGAAATAGACGACTTAAGGGCCCTACGAATGCTACGATATTATGTTGTTTCGGACAGATCGTGTGCGATTATTGCGATGGACAATTCGATTTTGCCTCAAGATTCAAGCACACGAAATAAATGATCGCCGATCATAACGACCAATCGTTTTGAATTTTTGATCAATACTGAAACTATTGTTGTACTAGATGTGGCATGGAAAGTAACGACACTACTTTCCATTACCATGACATTAATTTCATTACCAATTTCCACCAGCATTATGAAAATGTCAGTTTACACGTGAAATTATACTATTAGTTTCATTATGTAAATCCGACTTAAGTGGCAATTCAAAGCGACAGACGGGTCGTCACGATTTTATTTTTGTGCAAACAAGTCGTAAGAACGCATCTTGTCGTTTAAAGGACACTAGAGTTTTATTTACACGCTAGCAATACAGCGTTAGCGGCCTACAAACTGCGCTTAGGAATCGCTTAGAATATTTTTCACGGTATTAGGTGTTTGACAAAAAGTAGTTTTTCTTCGTTGTATAGGTAGGTATTTATGTTTTTATTAGATAAGTATTTTTATGTGATAATATAATGATCTATTGTTTTTAGCGATAAAAATAAAAACAAAATACAAAATCAACAAAATAAATACTGTCGATAGACATAAAGAAATAAACAAAAAAATATATCTATAAATTAAGGCCATTGTTTACGAAGTCTGTGAAGGGAGACGGAAACGTGTGGAACGTGCGAGCGCGCGCCCTCAGGGGATTTGAGGCGTTCCGATTTTTCAATTTTTATTTGCGCTTGTAAGTGCCGATGCCGACACAGCATTTGGCGGGAATTCTGAATGCGCATTCACAGTTATACACTATTTTTTATCTGTCGTGCGAAGCCAGTGACACCTGTGTTTACACCCGTTTTGGTTAACAACGTTAACTCGGATTTGTCAGTAGATTTTTTTTTAGTTTTTTACACATAGTTTCTTCCGGGTGTCATATACTCGTAATTTTAATACTTCCACCATTCCCATGTTTATCACTGGTGCTAAATAATTTTTTTTATGTAGGTTGTACTAAAAATTGAAACATTAAAATAAACGAAGTGAAGTGAACCTAAAGCTGGGTTCCCACAGTGCATGACATTTCGGCCAGCTATGTTACACGAAATATACCTAAACATTAAAAGAGAAACTTTTTATACTTAGCATGTATTTTTCAATTTTGCGTATTTTGCGTGATTCCTGAATAGTTACAATAAGCTTAATAGGTATATTAAGGATATTGTGGCTCATTCCCACAAATCACAAAAGCCTTCATTAGTATTTGTGGAAATAAAGTGCGATTTGCTATATTATATGAAATTTCATGCAACATTCGCTTCACTTGGCTTAACGGCCATACGATGTAAATGTAATAAAGCAAATGGTTCCATCCTTCGTGTATAGCCACTTCATAATAATTTTATAGCGAGGCGAAAAACATTTTGTGCCTTATTTCATTAACACTGAAGTGCTATTATGTTTAACTATGTATGTGTAAGTATTCCCATATATTTTATTAATAGCATAACAGCGCAGTTCAAAATAAACTAAGTACTTTAATAATGCAAAATATTGTGATTATGCTCTATCTAAGTAATTATAAGTGTTTTGAATGGAGACATAAAAATAAAGCTGTTTTTTTAACATTTAATTATAGGTTGTTATAATAAACAAGTTGTCGTCTGCAGCTAAACTAAGCATATCTACGCATCAGAGCCGGATTTACCATAAACGCTAAAAAGGCTGAAGCTTGGGGCGGTAAATTGACCAAAAAAAGTTGATGAAAAAGTAAATTCCTATGGTACCCATATATGAATACCCACATATGTGTGTGCAATAAAAACAAAGATTTGCTTTTCTAGCTTAAATACGCTCTATTCAGAAAATAATCTGGGATCTAGATAAATCCTTAGGAAAAGGATATTGTGAAGTGTTATCTCTAATTTTTGAGGTTAGTTTTACAGCTTCGGGGCGGCAAATGTGTAAATCCACTACTGTAACACGGACATATTGCAAACAATACATAGTTAAGCATTAATTATTAACAGCATGCAACTACAATTTAATGCAAATTTATTTCTATTTATAAAACCTAAGTAGGTTTTATAATTAAGCAGTCAGAAGCTCAAATTACTTCGAGCTTTAGATTTGCGTAATTCCAAATGAATATTATCCGTTTATTTTCATTAACGGTCCTAAGATTTATTTAAGTCTTACTCGTACAAAACTTCTTTTGAAAGGGTAAGTGAAAGCGCAAATGATCTCTCATTAGTATTAACACTACTCTTTGCGAAAAAAACTACCTTTTCTAAGGAGAAAATTAATTCTAATTACATCTACTGGACTTTACTAATGAAGTTTGTTACGTTAATAACTTCTATTATAACCTTTATTCATTTCCTTTTTAGTTTGCATAACTTAACATCATTTCACGAAACTTGAGTAATATAATGCAAGTTTTTTTAAAGTTTAATTTTTGTAAACATAGGCAGCAACTTTTAATTCTTCAGATGCAAAAGAAAAAAAATAAACGAGAAATCTTTGAAAAAATTTCTGACCTGTATTTATTATATACCTTATATTTCATGCGTCATGATCGTATTCCTTAAAAGAGAAGTTGAGATTTAGTTTTGAGATCTAGGTTTGTTTATGTTAGTTCTATATTATGGTTTATCTTACCCAAAAAAATCTACTCGTACTTTAATTAAACAAACAATCTGCACTAATCTGCAGTCATTAGGTTATTTACAGCAGTAGTTAAACCTAGCGTTACTTGCTCTTAAAATTAATCAACTATTACAACAAACTATTACATTTTACATAATATTATTATGTCGTACATTAAGGTACGCAAACAACGCGACGTTTCCATTCGAATACCTACACTGGGTCCCACGTCACGACCCATGTTCACAGGAGACTGAAGAGTTTACCGCTCCTGAATATCGCTATGTTTCATTTATCATAATTTGCCTCTCAAGTGATGGGAACTACGTAACGTCGCGGCACTTCCGAGGCACCTGATTTGCATAATAACAGAACTACGTGCTCCATATACTCATTCACACTAATTTCGATCGTATAGCGTAGAGATAAAGTTCTGTTTACCTTGCTCTTTCTTACCTGCACGAATTTCTTCATGTTCGATCAATTCCCACATGCAGATTTGGAGACATTTGAATAATTTTAGTTAAGCGAAATGTTTATCGAGTGAGGTCACGTTTATTTACTCCTTATCAAGGTTATTTGTCTAATCTTCGAGGGTGCGATTTGTAATCGTTGCAGTCAAAAACGATTATTTAATTTACTTAATTAACTTAGTAGGTAATGTATGATGTTTATGATTATAAGTAAATTTATTTGCAATGAATACTTACAACTGATAGTAGGAGGTACCTATTAAATAATAGGTACCCAATTTTAAAATACCAATATTTTAAATTCAAATAGTTGACGTTTTTAAATTTATTTTATCTTTAACATCTAAATAACTCGTCACGCTGAAATAAGTTATTTATTATCTACAATATAAGAAGTAAAATAAAATACAAGTCTCAAGTACTTACTTGGTAATAGGTCCTATTTAATGAAAATTACCAATTATAATTATTCTTTGTACCTAGTAGTTATTATTATTGGTGTCAATCTAAACACTATGTCACCGATTGTCACCACAAACGTGTCGAGAGGGTCTTGGTGAAAAAACTTTTGAAATCCGCAAGCAAACTGTCAAGACGCGATCGTCAATAATTAGTTGGAGTGTTGAGTGCGGAGGAAGCCCAAGATTGATGGCTGCAGCACAAAGGTCTGTCGGTGATAAATTGCTCGATATTAGGTCATGATTTGGGGCGGGTATTTGCCTATCGGCGTCCTTCACTACCACTTCTGCTCAGACGTTTTTTGTAGGTAGGACATATGATTTTTGATACTCGTACCTATAAGTTTACAAAAATATGGAAAGTACTGAATGAGTTTTGTGCTTCTACCTATACTTACCTACGTGTTTCTTAATTGTAGATTAGTTACATGTTTTATAAACATTAATTCTAGAACATCCTACTATGTTTATCATACGTCACTGTTAATGTCGGAAACTGAAATTACCTACCCAATGATATAAAATAATGAATTTCATATTATCAACTTTTATAAATAATTTTGTAATAAATTTACAAATAGACATGGATAAGTAAGTATTTTATTTATTTCATATCCAATCAGTAACAGATAAATAAATATGTACCTAAATGCAAACTGAATTACTGCATTTTCAGGATTTACGGCATTTACACGATCGCCTTTTCATACGGATAATATCTGGAACTGTTATCAATTTTTAAGTATATAATGATGTAATTTGAATTGTCAAACTTTTAATGATTTTATTCCGCCTGAATCAATTTATATCAAAATATTTTTTTAATTAGGTATCAATAACCAGGTTATTCCTTTAGGTGACACTGACGTAGCACCTTCCCAATGCACCTATCTTCAAAAAAGTAAGATTTTTTCAAATCAATATGAGCAATTACAGTAGCTATTTCATAATATATGTAGGTACATAATATAGGTATGTACCTATTCATAGTTCCAAATTTTGAACAACCTAAGCTTGCTTTGACAAGTCACAGATGAACTCTATCTACCCGTACGTATCTGAGTCCTCAATATTTCAACACTTTCAATAAACTGGACTAAAACTACTTCGCAACAATCCGCTACTACAACGTATGATAGTGTATACCTTTCATGCAAATAGCAC
>DWBW01000419.1:0-10355 GCA_018231125.1 Spialia spio | reverse complement strand
GAACAGTCTTGGTAAGCAACTAAATTAGAAACACTTTCTCTTTTGTTCTTGTTAGTCTAATTAAAATATTAACAAAAACACAACTTAACTCCACTACAGAAAAAATAATGAACGTCCATTAGGGTGGGTCGAAAAATATTTTTTCCGAATTTCGATTTGTAATAGTGCGCAAAAGATGACCTGGGTAAAGACTTAAAAAGTTGTATATTTATTTTTAATATTTATTAATATTAATTACCCGCGCATGACGTTTAAAAATTCGGAAAAATTGTTAAAATCGGATTTATTTTATCAGAGTTTATTGTATGAACTACATGGTTTATAATGATAGTACATTCTTATATTCAGAGATAAACGTAATATAAACAATAATCAGCCTAAACTATTAGAGTAATCGTCCGTACAATGCGGGGGAAGGAGCGGGGAAAGAGGACGTAAACTTTCGATCACGCGTCGTTGTCTCAGTGCGTCTAATTAGTTCCGGGTGAAAGTTCGCACGCATTCATCTACATTTTTCGCTATTTTAAGTAGTTTTTGTTAGTTTTGTGACGTTGTGCATCATGGAGATTTCAAATAACACCCGAAAATCCACAAGTTGTCCCATTTTTGGTGCTCCGGAAGATATTAACGAAAATCAACTACCCACTTACAAACAAGTTATGAAATATTATAATTTAGTAAGACATCAGCTTAAACTTGAGAACAATTCCAAAAAGGAGCCATCTATTAATGAGATATCTGAAATAGTGTCATCTAAAGTTGAATGTTTGTGGAGAAAAGCGTCTATTCCTACTGTGTCTCATAATCGTGTGATGCAATTGATTAAAAGTTACCACGCAAAGTGTAAAAATTTATTAAAATCATTGAAGCGTTTATCAGAAGGAAAGATTCAAGATTTTCATAGAAATTCGGAAAAACTGTTTGATTTGAGTTCATGTAAGTGTAAAGATTTAGAGTTATGCAAATGTTCCAAGGACCAAAAGATTCCTAAGGAAGAACGAGCTTTTTTAATAGATCAGAGAACGGAGAGAAAAATGATTATGGGAACTGTTGATTTATTGACAAGTAAGAGGAAGAGAAAACTGAGTGATAGAAAAATTAAGCTTAAAACCTATTACGATTCTAGCGTTTGTGAACCAGGTCCTTCTCACGAAAATCCTAATACCTTAATAACGTCTGAAAGTAGCGATGAAAAACAATCTGTGCCCTCAAGTCCATTAAAACCAGTATCAAAAAAACGTACAATAGCATCTCTGAAGAATTTGTCAACTATCTGTGACCGATACGGGATATCCGACAGAGCAGCCGCTGCTGTCGCTTCTGCTGTTTTGCAAGATGCGAAAATTAATAACGAAGTAATCGATAAGTCAAAATTGCGGCGAGCGAGACAAAAATTACGAAAAGAAACATTATCTCAAGGCCATTTAGACACTATACCTGCCTTATTTTTTGATGGACGAAAAGATAAAACCCTGAAAATTGTTATGAAAGGGGGCAAAAAATACCGCTTGACATCCGTGGAAGAACACATTTCAATAATTAAAGAACCAGGATCGGTTTATGTCGAGTATGCCGTTCCAAGCCATGGAACTGCAAAAGGGTTAGAGTCAGCTATCTTTCAAACAGTAACAGGTCAATTGAATATGTCTCTAGAGGATACTCTTGCCATAGGTTGTGATGGGACGGTAACCAATACGGGCAAATACGGCGGAGTCATACGGCTTTTAGAAAAGCGTTTACAACGACCACTTCAATGGATCATATGCCTTTTACACTTAAATGAACTGCCCTTGAGACATTTATTTGCAAAACTTGATGGCACCACAACAGGACCTAATACTTATTCAGGTGCTATCGGAAAGTTATTAGATGATTGTGAGAAGCGACCTGTTATCGTGTTTGAAAGGATAGAAGGCATGTTACCAGACATTTCAAATGTAAAAGACCTCAGTTCTGATCAACGTTACCTTTATGATATCACATCTGCCGTCATAAGTGGTAAGTGCTCTCCCGATTTGTCTAATCGCTCTCCGGGAAAAATGTCACATGCCAGGTGGCTAACAAAGGCTAAAAGGATTTTGCGCTTATATGTGGCTACTGAGATACCAACAAACGAACTGAAACAACTAGCTGTTTTTGTAGTGAAAGTATATTCTCCTATTTGGTTTGAAATCAAATTAAATCCGACGTGTAAAGATGGAGCAAGGCACTTTTGGAAGTTGGTTTATTATTCTAGATATCTTCCGCAAGAATTGCAGAGTGTTGTTGATCCTGTACTAAGGCGAAATGCTTTTTTTGCGCACCCAGAGAACTTGCTCCTGTCTATGTTATCTGATGAACAAAAACATGTAAGAGAACTTGCCGCTAGACGCATTTTAAAGGTGAGGCAACCATCAGAACCCCGTCAGCTTCGAGTTTTTGAAGTGCCAAAGATAAATTTAAACGCTTCGACATACATCGATTTGATAGACTGGCAGCAATCTTACTCGCAACCACCTATACTGACCAATGTCCCGGATGAGATTCTTCATTCCCTAGTTGAGTCAGGTAGTGATGATGAACATGTTTTATTATTATTTTGTCGTATTATTTGTTGATTTTTCTTTCTTAATAATAAAAATTAGTCCAAAAGCACTTTATTTTATTAGTTTACTTAGTTGTTTTTCCTATAGGTCACGAGAAATTAATTTTCAAATAAATTACAAAAATATCAAAAATTTCAGTTTTTAAACTCAATGCGCGGGTAGAAGGGGTTAACCTAGAAATTTTTTTTTTCGTTATTTTTCCCCTTAATGTATGTGGGTCACGTTTTTTTTGCTATTACAAAACTTATTGGACAACTTTATTTTTTTCCATACAAAAGCGACCCACCCTAATGACCATTAATATAAAGACTTTCTTTCATGATGCAATTATCGATACTGGGAGCAGTTGTTCACTGTTTTCCGAATCTGTGGTGGAAAAATATTCATTAAATACTATTTTACCTACTCTTTCACCATCATGGAATACTATGCAGCAATACGGAATGTTGTGCTTAACTTTACAATTTAAAAAGCAAATTTTAATGCATCTTCACAGCTCTTGCTCTATCTATGCGCTCCTCTATAATTCCCTATAGATTTTTGTGCCTTAAGTAGGTCCTTTACGTTATTTTCGTTATAAATATTCGAAAACTTGTTAAAATTACATTTATACTAAGAAAATCTGTATTAAAATGATAAAAATTGTGTATAGTGATAAAGTGTATGAGAAAGTTCATCATTAAAGTGGTACTTCAATATTTTTTCTACATTATACTATATGAGCAATGGAAGCCGGTACATGTTTGTATTCGTTTGTGTTTATTATCATTACAAGAAAATAACAGGTATGTTTTTGTCTTAATTTTACTACTCATACATTATTGCAAACAATCCGCGCCTTTTATTAATAGAGGATTTGTCTTGTTAACAACGAATATCTTTTAAGGTTATGATGTTATGATTATGACATTTGACAATCCAAAAAATTCTACATATTTTTTACCGGAAATAGAATATAACAAATATAAATCTAAATATGTATAACCGGACATCCGGAATATTTATATTCTTCATTAACCGCTAAAAACGTTTCATTCATTTTTAATCTGACACTTTCGTTCGCTGTCCCGCCTAAAATATTGCAATCAAACCGTTAACTTTAAATCGCGCCTTTTTGCACAAAAACCTTTAAAGTAAATAAAAATGAATAAACGACATTGTGATATCAGTGAAACCGAATATATACAGAAGAAAATAAGAAAATTAGAAAAGAAAATCCAAAAACAGAAAGATAAAATGAACAACTCAACAAACAGATCACCGGAACCCCAACCTGGACCATCCCATCCTGGACCATCTCAACCTGGATCATCTGAACAAACAACAAATGCTGAACAAGGTTTGTGAACAACTCTATTAGGTAGCTACTTATTAGATATTACCAAAAACGACATTGGTAAAAAACTGTTGTGGTCCAAAAACTTTATAGAGCTGTCACACGAGGGCAGACGGAGACCTATTACGCATGCCTAATACAATTGCTTCCTTAGTCTACCGAGAACTAATAAGGTCCTCAATTTGTAGAGCTGTCACACGAGGGCAGACAGAGACCTGTTGTTTAACTTATGTACACACATAGCCTACCACCTAAAATCTTAATGTGGTCCTAATTTTGTAGAGCTGTCACATGAGGGCAGACAGAGACCTATATCAATCTAATGACACTTTCAAATAATCTAACTTTACTCCATTAGTTGGAGATTTTGTTTTTAAAGTGGATTTCTTTCACAACATTGTTCACCCTCAATTACAGAAACCCCTATGGAAGAAAGTCTTCCTGAAGAGTTTTTGCTGGCATTGGGTGAAGAAGGAAAAATCGATGAAAAGAAAGGGCAGAATATCAGGCAAGAGATTGCAGACAGGTGGACAAATATAATCAAAACTGGTATGAAGAAAGAAAACCTACAAGACCTTCTGGATAAATACCCCATCCCAGCAAATTTCTCAATGGCAACAGCCCCTAAGTTAAACTCTGAAATAGTAACAGCAGTCTCAGACAATGTGATAAAAAGAGACAAGAAATTCCAATATAGACAAAATCTAACAGGGAAAGCTCTTTCATGTCTCGGTGGCTCACTCTCAGAAATCATGAAAGGCAACATTAACAGTACCAAACTAATTGAAGGCATAAATGATGCAGCCAAAATTCTGTGCAAAATGAATTACAATGACTCTGTTACACGCAGATACTTCATTTTAAATGCAGTGCAAAACTATGTAAAACAGGCAGTGACTGATGCACCTATTGACTCATACCTCTTTGGTGAAAACTTTAATGACCGCTTGAAAACTGCAAAAGCAGTTGAAAGATCAGGTTCTTTAATTAAACAACCACAAACCAAAAGACCTGAAAAACAACCTATCACTCGAAAGAATTTAAACTGGAAGAGCCCGCCCCTAAGACAAGCACCGAAGGAGAACATCAGGGGCGGGCCGAAGAACCAGAAACATGCCAAGAAGACAACTTACAGACAACCTCAACAGCAGTGGAAGAGACAACGCTGGTAAACGAGGTACATACAGGACGATTATGTCACTTCTTTCATAATTGGCAACTACTTACAAAGGACAGAGTAATATTGTCATGGATTCTAGGATATGATATACCATTCATTACAACACCACCCAGCACTACACAGGGAACTCAGCATACACCAAAATGGACCAAAAGTGAGCTCAATAATTTATCTAATGAAATCCAAAAGCTTTTACAACTTGGTGCCATTACTGAATGCAAATATGAAAACACACAATTTCTTTCCCCTATCTTCCTAATACCCAAACCTAACGGGTCTTTTAGATTTATCCTTAATTTGAAAAATTTAAATGAATTTATAGAAACCCACCATTTCAAATTGGAAGATATTAGAACCATTTGTAAATTATTGACTCCAGAGTGCTATATGGCCACCATAGACCTAAAAGATGCTTACTTTTCTGTAAAAATGTCTAATAACAGCAAAAAATATCTGAGATTTAAATTTGAAGGAAAGATTTATGAATTTAATGTGCTCCCATATGGACTCAACACTGCCCCATATGTTTTTACTAAAATTTTAAAACCTGTAGTGTCACACCTGAGACAGCAAAACATTATGATTTCTATTTATTTAGATGACATAATATGTATCAATGAGGAATATACTACTTGTTGCAAACATGTTCATATTACATGCAACTTATTAGAATCATTAGGATTTGTAATTAACAAAGAAAAAAGTTGTCTTAAACCTTCTAAATATTGTAAATACCTAGGATTTATGATAAACTCACAAAATATGACTCTATCACTCCCACCACAAAAAGCTTATAATCTAAAAAATTCTTTACAATTATTTAAAACTAAACAAAAATGTAAAATAAGAGAATTTGCACAAATATTAGGACTCTTAAACTCAGCCTGTCCCGGTATAAAATATGGCCTGTTGTATACAAAACTATTAGAAAGAGAAAAGTTCCTATCCCTTAAATCTCACCATGATAATTATAATGCCACAATGGAAATCCCTAAAAAATTACACAATGACCTAAATTGGTGGATAAGTAAGTTAGGCAACTCAGACAATCCTATAAGACAGCAAAATTATATTCTAGAGCTATTCACAGATGCATCTAAGTCAGGCTGGGGTGCAGTCAGTGGGGATGAAAAGGTATCTGGACTATGGAACATAGAAGAGCAGAAATGCCACATTAACTACTTAGAGTTAAAGGCAGCTTATTTTGGACTAAAATGCATAGCAAATAATGTTAGAAATAGCGAAATTCTTATAAGAATAGACAACACCACTGCTATTTCATACATTAACAGAATGGGGGGGGGTCCAATACACACATCTGAACACTATAACACGTGATATTTGGCAATGGTGCGAAACTAGAAATAATTTTCTGTTTGCATCATATATTAACACAAAAGATAACATAGAAGCAGACTACGAATCCAGGAAATCTGACATAGAGTGGGAATTGTCAGATGTAGCATTTAAAGAAATTATTAACCAATTTGGAAAACCTGACATAGACTTATTTGCTTCTAGATCTAATACAAAATGTAATCATTTTATAAGTTGGAAGAAGGATCCAGATGCAACTGCTGTTGATGCATTTACAGTAAAATGGACAAATTATTATTTTTATGCCTTCCCACCATTTAGTTTAATACTTAGAGTTTTACATAAAATTAAAAATGATCAAGCTACTGGAATACTAGTTATCCCATATTGGACAACACAACCATGGTTTCCGTTATTCTTATCACTCTTAATATCAAAACCAATAATATTTAAACCTTCTCAAACATTGTTATCCTCCCATTTCAGAGAGCACCATCCATTGTATCAAACCCTTACCCTGGCTGCAGGCCTGCTATCTGCGAAGCCCTAAAAAGAAGAGGTACCCCACAAGCTTCTCTGGACATAATGATAGCCTCCTTATCAAATAACACGATAAAACAATACAATAGTGGATTACGGTTGTGGTGGGATTTTTGCAATGACCAAAACATAGACCCATATTCAGACTCAAGGTCACTTATTATAACCTTTTTAACTAATCGTTTTAAGGCTGGCGCCTCTTATGGAACATTGAATAACATAAGATCAGCTTTATCTCTACTTATTGGCTCAGAAATTGGAATGGATGAAGGGATAAAACGTTTTTTCAAAGGAGTATACAAAATTAAACCTAACAAACCTAAGTATACCACAACTTGGGACCCGGGCATCGTTCTTAATTCATTAACAAAATGGTACCCTAATGAATCACTTAGCTTAAGTAGATTAACCCATAAACTTGTAACACTTTTAGCTCTTACAACTGGACACAGAATTCAAACATTGTCTCTTATAAAAATTGACAACATAACCCATAATAGTATGGGGTTAATTATAAACATTACAGATATAATAAAAACATCTAGACATGGTTCAGATCAACCAATACTAAAATTACCTTATTATAATCAAAAACCAGAAATTTGTCCAGTCAAAACTATCCTTTCGTATATTAAACTAACAAGCACCTATAGGAGAGATATTAAAGAACTTATACTCACCTACAAAAAACCTTACAAAAAAGCATCGACTCAGAGTATAGGACGTTGGATAAAATCCACTCTAAAAGATGCTGGTATTGATACTGAGATATTCACTCCACACAGCACCCGGCATGCCTCAACCTCAGCAGCTCTGAGGGCTGGCATGACAATAGATGCCATAAGGAAGTGTGCTGGTTGGAAAGAAAATTCAACCATTTTTGCTCAGTATTACAATAGACCATTGTTACAAAATAATTCTATAAGTGATTTTGTTTTAGATAACTTAAATAGGTAACCTACCTATTATTCTTTTGATTTTAAAAATTGTTATTTTTTTTTTTCTTCCTTATTTTTAAGTATTATTATTATATATAATATAACATTCTACTGGACTGTGTTGATTGTTAAAATAGTCTATAATAACTAGAGTTATGATTAATTTCTTAGAGGCTTTATTTTGGTTTCCTTTTTTCTTTTTATAAACATAAAATAAAAAACGCTAATTATTTTCTTAAAAAACTTTATTGTTTTATTTAGTATATTTACACTCACAACCATTGCTTTAAACATCTGCATAGTGTTCCATGATGGTGAAAGAGTAAAATTGTTAAATTAAACGAACTTACCTAAGTGAAGTTCTATTTCAATTTTACGAATTTCACCATCATGGAACAACCCTCCCAACCCTTACAAGTAATATCCCAATATAATATAATATATGATTATAGGTTGCTCGTGCATGCTTTGAACTGATAGTGAATTATAGAGGAGCGCATAGATAGAACAAGAGCTGTGAAGATGCGTTCAAATTTTTTTTTTTTTTTAAATTTGCTTTTTAAATTGTGAAGTTGAGCACAACACTCCGTATTGCTGCATAGTGTTCCATGATGGTGAAATTCGTAAAATTGAAATAGAACTTCACTTAGGTAAGTTCGTTTAATTTAACAATAATATCGTATTGCCATCCGACTTTTACCTACATGCATGCATAAAGATTATCTCAAAGAGGACATAAGGTTATAAAATATTTCACTGCATGACATTGTGTTATATTACCTACTTATTCCTCATATTTTGGCACTATTTTGGAAGGAAAATTATGACGTAATTGAGATTTTTTTACTTGTCAAAAATAGGTGTCTCTGTTTGCAACAGGCTCGTCATCCATTTTTACGATGTATTATAATACGACGGCACTAAAATCACATTTTATGTCCAACCGTTGTCGACAAACAGTCTAACAGGGACGGTAGCACGACGGTAGATGTAGATAATAAAAATATGATAATATTAACTTTATAGGTAGAGTACCTACCTACCTTTGAATTTGATGATCGCACCAAAAAACATTTCACGTAAAATGTTGCCAAGATAAATTATCTGAATTTCATGTAGAGCCAAGCTTCTGAATCCAAACGGCTTGATAACATAGATAGATAACATACTAGGGAAATAATATATAAATAATGTAGAGCTAATAAATTGTATAACATTTCAATAAATGTAGGTAACCTGTTGCGTAGACCAGTTGTACTTTTAATACGTAATAAGTAGGTACTTACTGGTAAATAAAGCGGATAACCGTCTATGAAGCGGATAACCGTCTATAACGTAATATAAACATCCTCTCATTGATTTTAGAGAGCGACAACATTTAATATCCGCGATCCGTACCTATAACTACAAAGTACAAAGCTTGCAAAGCGCGCAATTTGTTTCACTTGACATCATACTTACTTACAATTTTACAAATAAGTAGGTAACTAGATAAATTTTGTTTTTGAAACTGAAAACATAGAACCAACTTTACTGGAGGATTAGTAGGTACTTACTTAAACACAGGAATTGGTAATTTGGTACTTAAACTTTTAAAAGGTAGGTAGGTACCTACTTACCCTACTTGAAAGGTAAAAATCCTATATTAAGTATAACACTAGTCTAAGTGTGATTTTCACTTTATGCTGCAGTAAACTCCTACATCTTGTACTTTTGGCACCTTTGGCCCGGAGGTAAAGACAGAGATTCATTAGGTACCTACTGATAAGTAAGTACCTACCTATCTAATTATTTTTTGAAGAACGACTTAACTGTCTCATTCGCTATAAAAGGGTAGGTAGGTATCATCTGCTAAAGCCGAGAATACCTACTCAAATGTGCGTGGGACGAAAGAAAGTGAAATAAAAAGGGACATTTGAAGGCGCATTGTCTAATTATATCGCAATGGAATCTCCTACTACTTATATGTAGGTAGTAAAAATAAAGCTTCCCTTATCAAGAAGAATAAAATAAATACTTAATTATAAAAAAATATATAAACCGACTTCAAAATAATTAATTTTGTAGGCGGAGCCAGCAAATCACCCTCTGATCGGCTCTACTTTTGTTATCGGCTCTCTTTTCTAGCTGACACCGACTCCGAAATTAGCTATTTATAAATAACTAGCTTTTGCCTGCGACTTCGTCCGCGTTTTCGTCGTTTTTCGTCAAAAAAGTAGCATAATGTCCTTCGTCAGGGTTCAGTGGTTTTGTTGTAATAAACAGCTTCACTTTCGTATTTTAGTAGGGAAATATAATATTATTATGTCAATCCACAATAGGTACTGTTAAAAATATCGCAGTAAGGAACCGCAGAATATAATTATTAATAGCTGTGCCCGCGACTCCATCAGCGTGTAACTCCTTGTATGTTATTATGTTAATGTATTGGTAATATTGTTTAGATCACTTTCACATGA
>DWBW01000418.1:0-10358 GCA_018231125.1 Spialia spio | reverse complement strand
TCATCTAAGCTTTGCACTCAATAAGTCTCTATGACGCTCGAGTAAATCCCGATTTAGCACGGTGGGCTCCCCTACTATAAAAAACTAAGAGTCGGAAAAAAGCATGAAACGTAATCTAGGTACAACTTCACAATATTAAGTAGTTAGGTAGGATATCTACTCGTACCTTGTGTTTTTTAAGAAACTTAGGTAGGTAGGTACTCAAAAAGGAACCCTTTTTATAGCTTGTCTTTCTTTTACAGCATTTGGCTATAATGCCAGCAATACAGCTATTTAAAAACATTGTCTCAAAATACTGTAGGTACATTCCTAGCTATACTTAGTAGTCTCACTCTTACATGTTATGTTATAACCATGCATAACCATTCACTGTACCAGTTTACTGTGGCTGTAATTTGAAACTTTAAGCACAGCTGAGCCCTTCGTTAAAACAGCACTTACGAGTAGATGTAACGCTTCATGTTTCTATTGTAGTTGCGTTGTTTTTGTCGTATGAAAGAATAATTTTGCCACAGCTAAAAAATATTTTGCGCAGTGAAAAATAAAGTTAATTTTCATCAAGCATTATTTATCTCGTTTATTAGGTGTGGGATTATTTATTTTCATACATAATAGCTAGGTTAAGTAATTAATAATCTATAGATAGGTATGTAGGTACCTATATATTAAGCAAAGTTAGATTTTTATGCTTTTGCATTTAATTTATTATTTTTCTTAAACATGATACCTAATAAATTTTATAAAAATGTGATATCATTGGAAAGAAGAAATATTTTTGTATTAACTTAGGTAGATAGGTAGGATCAATTCACGAAACAGTTAGGTATCCAATAATGTTTTGGAGCAATACATCAATCAAATGACTAACACAGATGTAGCTCGCGCGCTAATAAATTTTTCATCTCTCAATAAGGCCTGTACCTACCTACCTCTACCTACAGCTCTATTAGTAAATGTGTATACCTGACTATTTAGGTACATACAGCCTACCTACTTACTTTGTAAGATAATGCTGGATATTCTTGTTATGAAAATAAAAATATGAAAAGACAACAATTAAGGTTAGAAAGAAAAGACGTATGGTCGAAATCTTTTATATGTAGGTACAAATGTTCCTACCTAAGTGCTACGACTATCTAGTTAGATAGGTATTTTCGAACGATTTTAAGAGTTGGCACTTGATGCGGTGTCTGGAGCCAAAAGCTAGCGGGTTCATGGCGTGCACTTCCGGTTCCGTCCAATTTTCGTAACATCCGCCCCGACGACTCTTTGTTTCATTCACGGTATTCATATACCAAATAAAAACAGATGGAGTGTCTGATGCTCTGCCAACCGTTCCAAGATTGTAAAGAGTTATTTCCTGAATGAAAATCGACTTTTAAAGTTTTGCGTGTATTGCGTTGATGTCGAAACGAATGGATATTCTGAATGCTGTCTGCATAAAATATTTGTTTAGTTTGTTGATGTTAAGTAGGTATAATGGTTTTAATTACGTTATCTACCTATTACGCAGATAAGTTATACACCTAATAGGTACTTAACAAATCTACTGACTACTAAACCTACATCCTTACATAATGTAGGTAAGCTAGGTAAATAAGCGCCCAAACACCTAAATCATGAAAACAAATTTATCAGAGAAAGTCACAAGCAAATCACGTAGTAGAATTTGCAATCATTCCTCATTATAAATGCCCCGCCCCTGCCACATTAATTTACCTCAGTAGTATCTACCCAACGTAATGACCTCTCCAACAGACCGACAGACCTCCCATATTTTACCTAATGATACAAAAGATAATCCGTAAGATGCCCTTTTTTGTACACAGTTTCATAATGTTATACGAGTAACAATACGTTCCAAATCCCTTCTCGAATGAACTTTGTATTTATATACCTACCTACGAGTACCTACCATATAGTATGATTTCTGCTAACCTACTAAAGGTAACCTACTATACCTTTAATAATATAACGTGTAAACATAAATAAACCGTAAGTGTGCACGTCTTGTCTAAACAGCATTAATCAGTCTAATAAACCGTGAATGTGCACGTCTTGTCTAAACAGCATTAATTAGTCTAAACTCTAATCCTTAGTATTAATTCCATCAGGCACTGGCGAGATAACGAAGGCAGCGCTCGCAGCGTTCTACCGTTCCGTCATTGGGCTGTCTGCCAGCAGGGTCGAGGAGATCATAGATACAGCATACGACAGGATGACTAGTGTAATTATGTATAACCATTAAAAATTACAGAACTATGAGATCCTGCTAAACCAGAGGTCGTGGGTTCGATTCCCACCCAGGACAAATGTTCGTGTGATTAGGACGAATGCTTGTTCTGCCTGGGTGTGAAATATCTACCTAAGTAATAAGTATTTAAGAAATTTAAATGTGTGCAATGTATGTACTTATATCAGTTGTCTAATTACCATAACACAAGCTCCACTTTGCAGAGATAATGTAGGTTAGATAGTTAGATACCTAATGTTGTAAATTGTATCTACTTTTAGTTAATTTGCTGTTTTATTAGGTTTGTAATGATATCATTTGTGTTAGGAACAATCCCAAATTATTTATCTATCGATGAAATAGGTATCTATCTACGTGATGAATGATGTTATTAAGTAGGTACGTAGGTTTACTTTTACATCATTTCTATATTTGAACTTCATCTCATTTTCTTTTCCTCATTTTGTTCCAGAACCAATATCTTATTTTGGACTACGGCACCTACGTGCATTGTTTCACAAACTGGCTAATGGGCAAGAATCCCAACGGCCCTGGGCAATGGGTGCTTGTTCCCCCAAAGGACTCCCTCCCTCAGCCGCCGTTCCCCGTCGACTACAGCGCCCTCAACACCGAGCCAGAGAAATTAGAACCTTACGCACCTGACAAAAAGACCAATAGACATTCTGTTATAGTGTAAATGGAAATAATACTTATGTACTCATATGTAGGTACTTTTAAATTAAAACGAGTGTTCTGAGTTGACTTAAATCTCACCAATGGCTGTCGACTGAAATCATCTGTTTATAAGTCGTTCATGTTTATTGACATACCTACTAGGTAGTCTAGTTATTTTAATGAAATAAGTATTACATAAATAAATATCAAAATGCACAAGTACCAAAGCTCAATATGGAGATGCAGTAACCATTACGGCAGGTATCACATGATCTGAGACAATGTTTGCTGAAAGTAAGTGAACCTGTAGAATTACATATTCAGCGTAAAAAAAAAGTATTTGCCACTGATAAACATGCAAAGCACCCGGAATCTCATAATTTAAGACACACCTTCATAAGTTTCAAAAAATAGACAAAAATCAAATGTCAGCATGAAAACAATTTATGTAGACATAAAAATGTAGTCTTACGAAACAAAACGACGTTATAAAGATATTTTACATAATAATATTGCAAAAGGCAATCAGTCAAAAATTATATGATAATAGGTAACTAATACTTATGTAATCATCAAGTTTTATATCATTAATAGATCATTTTAAAAACTAAAATACCTACCGTACTATACAATCATTAATCATTAGTAATTAATATTTCTATTGCTGTTTGTAACTTAGTTCCTATTTTGTCCACCACGGGCGTTGCTGTCGATTTTGTTGCTACCCTAGGTGACAAATTTATCAAACTAAATACGTAAAACACACAAAAATTATATAGATAAGTAAGCATACCTTTAATAGTATATTACCTACCTAAAGCTACAATTTATAAGTATAAATATTGGGATAACACAGATTTGCTTGCATTTCGGAAACGATACGCTTTATCTAAAATTACTTGTAGGAACCTATTTCGTGCAATTTGACCAATTTCTACTCTTTTAGATGCTATGTAAACATAAGGGTAATTGTCGGATAATTGTATATAATACTGTAAAACCTTTGCACAAGGTAAGTAAAAACTGCCTTAATGTAAGCGTCTTCACATTTCACGATATAGCCTTATTTTGTACCTTAGAAGTTAAAATGTAATGTAAAAAATAAAGAAAATCACCAAACTTCACAAAGATTTCCTTTCATTTACCTGCTTTAATATTAATATTATTAATAAAGATAATACCTAAGTATCTAAATATTTATGGGTACCTACTACCTACAAAAATTACAAAGTAATAAATTATGCAGAAACTATTGGAGTTGCATTTCAATGGGAAAATTCTCCACCCATAGCCAAATATCTTGCTTTTTCTATAAATAAAACAAGGGTTCTCATTCCTGGGAAAATTTAAGTAGTACCTAGCTGTGGTAATGGGAACTACGACAGTCAATCGTGTCACGATTTATTCAGGGGACCGATAATTACAAAAAAACAACTCAAATTACGTTATGCATGCATTATACACCCAGGTATGACTGATGACAGGTTAAAGACCAAGTAGCTTATACACGTCATCCCTTAAAAAATCATCAATCAACCAACCCAATGGCGTCAATTCAATCCAACCGACAAATTACACTTCCTATCGGCACAAAATTGATTCCACAAATCACTTTCAAAGTGAAAACGCCAATAAACATTTAATAATGAATATCTACTAGGTACTGTTTTTTCGGTCAAACTTTTCTATGGTTACCTAAGGGGTGGGTATTATTTTATAGGCAGGTAACAAATTGTTTTTGGGTCCTCGAAAAGGTAATACGATAGGTAACTTTACTACCTATAACACAATCTAGGATACAGGCTATAAAAATAACAAAGCGTTTTATTTATTTTTAGAGGATTAAGAAAAAAAAAACAATTTTGCTTATTTTGTTACATTTTTTCGGTTTTATTTTGCAGAGGCTTAGCCTAGAAAAATAAAGAGATTGAAGTCTTATAATGCTTCTATAAATAAATTATAGGCTACTTAGAATAATCATAAGAGATTTAGCATTTTAATATGTGCGTCTATATTTTCACTAACTTTACTCATTAAGTTATTAATTCAGATATTAGGTACTATAAATTGCTTATCTAATAAGCGAAAAGTATTTGTTTCCTTTTAAAGACTCTATAAGTTTTAATTGACAAGGAATGATTGATTCAATTTTACTTATCTAAATAGGTACATTAAAAGGCAAATTTGAGTCGTCCTAACGACTGTCTAATAACTTAATTCTACGTACGGATGGAATTTCAAAGGAATACTTAGCTATCCTTTCCTATACAATAATATAATTATATAGGTAGGTACTATTTAGAATTTTAAAATTTTGGAAAGATTTGGAAAATGCGAACTACACTAAGCTTTGTAGACTCAGACGGAGTTAAGTAATTTTTTATTTTTTATTAAAAATTATCATATCAGCATGAGCCTCTAATAATAGCTTTTGTAGTCCTAACAACATTTTCATCAGTGAAGTAAAGCTGACTGGTTCCCATACCAAGTTCATTCTCAACACGGATTAGCTGTCTGACGCTCTTACAAGAACTATGAATAATATTGCATCCCAATTCTATAAATACATTTGCATTCGATATATTTACGCCAGCACCCGGCATGATCTCTATTTTATCGCCATACAACTGAAGTAACAACTCAATAAGTTGTATCGCCTCTGCATTATCTGCTGATATTCTCTGACCACTAGTCAAGAGTCGACTGAACCCAAACAGAACTATTTTCTCGAGAGTAATTTCGGGATCTCTACACAGATCGAATGCTCTGTGAAATGTTACAGGTATTGGTTGAGATCTTTCTATGACCTTCGCGCAATATTCTTCGTGCAATTCTTGCGTATCTGTAAGAGCTCCAAATACAAATCTGTCGACGTTCATTGCTTTATATGTATCTATATCTGACAACATTGTGTCCATTTCTTCTTGTGAATAACAGAAGTCGGAGCCACCTCGACATCTTATCATAACATTTACTTTGACATTCTGTAAAAACATAATGATGCACATAAAAATGAAAGATCCTTTGGAGGAAATTGACTTCTTTGTGCCTAAAACAGCAATATATTTTTAGTTTATCCTATTATTTTGTATGAAGTCAATAACAGTGAATAATTTTCTTATAAAAAAATGATTAAGTCAAGCCTCACTGCACTGCTGATAATACTATAGGTATGTACACACAGATATTTAAAAAGAGTACAGACTTTTTTCCGCCGGTTTTTTTTGTCCCGGCCTACTTTAGGTCAAACCGAAAGGGCAACTAAAGCCAATATACAAACAAATTTATGTTTCTGACGTTCATTGAGTCTATGAAAATAGCTTATGTTGAATAACACATTTTCATTAATGGGTGTCTTAAAAAATTACCTTCGCTTTATTTCCGCAATTGCAATTAGAACAAGTTTTGTAGATAGGTTTCCCTTTTGCGATATTATCTACCTGAAAAAATATTATGTAACACTGAAATGTGAATTGCGCTCTTTTGCAGCTTCATTAATACAACAATGTTGATAACATATTAATGAACATTAGCAATATAAGCAAGCCACTTTTAAACTCGTAGAGACACAAATTTTACTAACAACACATAACTGCAACAATTTTTTATTAAATATAATGGACATAGGATTATCGTAAAAGCAACATGCAAATATAAATAACTTTTTACTTTTATGTGGCTATGTAATTTATTGTAAGAGCACAGGCTGGAAGTACAAGAAATTTTTCAAAGTAAAAAGTTTAATGAAAATTATAAGCCTCCAATAGGTACCTACACTGTCACTTGACCTTTAAATCAAGTATAAGTAGTAATTGTAGTTAGAAACAGATTAATAAAAAGCTAAATGCAGTAAAGATATGAATAAAGACGTAAAGAGTAGTAGTAGTAAAGATATGATATGTAGTAGTAAGTAGTAAAGATATGAATGCATAAAATAAAAAAGCAAAAATTTTTAAAAAGCATTTCCCTTAAATGCAAAAATGTATTTAGGCTACAATAACAAAACAATAAAATAATAATAAAAAAAAGAAGCCATGAAAGAAACAAATTGATGACTATGAAATTCAATCATTTTCTTCACAAACCAAGTTCAAAACTTCTTTGACTAATCCAGGGGATGGAGTCAATCCGCCTTCAGGCAAGGAGCTGCATATCTCCAGCTCGTCAGCTCCACCGTGTATGGCATTCACTGCAGACTCCAGGCTGTCTATACATACCTCCAACATTGCTGAAGCAAATAATACTTAATTATCAATAAATCTTGTGCAGTTTACCATGTTATATCACACACAGGTAACTATATTTTCACATATAGGTAAAGCTATGTACCTTTGTCACATAAAGCTAAAATATATAATTAAATAGGTACCTATAATATAAAATAAAAAAGACACCTATATATCCAGGCAATAACATGTCACTGTAGTTGGAAACATATTGTTTTATATTGTAGGTACCTACCTATTATTTTTATCAGATATCAGATATTGTGGTTTTTGTCATCATGATGGTAATTATGTTCTTAGAATGTAGAATAATTTAACTATATATTATTATGTTTAATTTATATTTACATTTGTATTTTGTTAAAATCTCTCAATATACTTAATAAGTTACTGCCGGTTGGTAGGTAGGTACCTATTTTTTTACATAACACAAACTTCTTTATGCATATTTTATGGTTTAAATGTATTGACGCGTTATTCATCTACTTCTTTTTTACACAACCCAGCAGAGCAGATGAAGACGAACCGTTTTTTCTAATTCTTATACGAAAATAAAAAAATACCTAACAAATTTTAATCCTACATCGTAAGTAGAAACTGAAATTTTACAGAAACTAGGAAATGTTATAGTCACATACAGCAGAAATTTACTTACCTACTTCCTCGGTTATGTTTAGTGTAATGTAAGGATGAGGAAAGAATTTAAAGCAGATGAAATGTAAGACACTGCATTGTGTTGAAATTGATTACTTTACCGCATTGAATTGAAAAACTTTCTTTCGCCGATTCGCCGACAACCGACAACGGACAAGTGTCAGTTGAGTCAACTCTCAACTCAATCTCTCAACAAGCCGTCAATGTCAAGCTTGTTAAGAGTCCATTTTAAGACAACCCATCAACTGCCGCGTGATTTGTACTATTGTACCAATGTACTTTCCCTTTACAGTAATTACAGTAATATACTATATAGATCTCCGTAGCGTCACTCAGTCATAGACGTCCGAAAAAGCTAAGAAATCAAATCAATTTATAGTTCTGTATAACACACAGGTATAACATTACATATTATTATACTCATCTAACCCATGAAAATACATAGAAAACTTTTTCTAATTCTGAACGCAAATAACGCAATCATTTATGACATGTCGTTCTGGGTGTTGCCACATGACACCTTCTGTCGTTGGCTCGGTCCTTTTGACATTTTGCGATAAAAGGACACGCGAACGTAGGCACGGTTTAGCCAACGTTCGCTTTCTTTTTATCAGGTATTTCATCTTTTTTAGTTTTAAATTAGGCTTAAAATTATGCAGACAAATATAATTTCATGTTTTATAACATACAATTGTATTACAGCCATATTTATTAATTACCATATGATTCATTGAGGTTATATGCCATAAAATTTAAATATACTTGTGCCACATAATTTGGGAAAGTTTAATAAATATTTAACAGGTTTGTTTTAGTACAGATTTTGAAAGGTGTTATCTTTTATTTGTAGCAGTAATGTCTCGCAAGAAAAACTCTGAAGAGACGGACAAGCTTACACGTATAGCGATCGTGAATGCTGATCGCTGTAAGCCCAAAAGATGTAGACAAGAATGTAAGAAAAGCTGCCCTGTTGTGCGTATGGGCAAGCTATGTATCGAGGTGACGCCTAACGACAAGATCGCCACGATTTCCGAAGAACTTTGCATTGGTTGTGGTATATGTGTCAAGGTAACCAGAAAATTTGCTAGTTGTTTGTTAAATCTGACATAAGCTACATGAAATAATTATACAAAATGCAAGTCATCTAGTTTATGTTACATTAGAACCATAAAAGATGTTTGATATAACATTCTGGTTTAAGTATAAGCATTATTCCATTCTAGATTCTAAACATCATTTTCCATTTGTCACAAGCTATATTAGCAAATCCAGTAATTTAAACTTAAATAACTAAAAATTATCCTGGTTTTAAACATAAGATTAAGAAAATCTTATCTCTATCAATTAGTCATAAATGTATTTAAATGTTACCCCTTAAAAAGAATGGGAATTTCCCCGGATTCTGCACTCTGGACCTGTGATACATGAGCACAAGCAACATAACACTAAATTGCTTTTCCATTTACAGAAATGCCCATTTGACGCTATAACAATTATCAACATCCCTTCGAACTTAGAGAAGCAGACCACTCATAGATACTCTAAGAACTCATTCAAGCTTCATCGGCTGCCCATCCCACGGCCAGGAGAAGTGCTGGGTCTGGTAGGACAGAATGGTATTGGGAAGTCTACAGCCCTCAAGATCTTAGCAGGGAAACAGAAGCCCAATTTGGGAAGATATGCTGTAAGTTTTTTTCCATATTATTAAATAGGAATATTGTTTCTCTCTCTGTATCCCTACGTACTTCCACATTTGCTATTGTAACTATTTATAATTATTCTAATATTACAATTATATTACTTTCTGCTCAAGTTTTTTTATTTATTTAGGATCCCCCAGATTGGCAGGAAATCCTGTCTCATTTCCATGGATCGGAGCTCCAAAATTACTTCACGAAGATCCTGGAAGATGATCTGAAGGCGCTAATCAAGCCTCAGTATGTAGATCAGATACCAAAAGCTGTGAAGGGGACTGTAGCACAATTACTTGACAAAAAAGATGAAAGAAATAACCAGACTGAAATATGTAAAATGCTTGGTAAGTGGTTTTTCTTTTTTAGATACCTTAAAATTATTTACAATATTAGTATTACCAGGGAAGTATTGAGCCTTGAAATACCTAAATTAATTCTAAATATCAATCTTTATTTGTTTAACAATTTTTTATTGTTAAATTTCTACCAGTTACCCTTTTCCTGAGTCTCCGCTAATAATTTACTTAAATATACTTTTTTCATTCAGATCTATCACATATCCGTGATCGTGAGATTGCCGCGTTATCTGGAGGAGAGCTGCAGCGCTTTGCGTGCGCCATGGTGTGCATTCAAAATGGCGACATATTCATGTTTGACGAGCCCTCTTCCTATCTGGATGTAAAACAACGTCTCAATGCTGCTCGCACAATTCGATCCCTTATTCACCCAGATAAGTAAGTTTTTGGGATATTTGGTACCTTCATTACTTGCCTTCTTTAAGAGCCCTCTAATATTTATGTTGCTATCACAAGATAAGTGACAACAATGTTTTCTGGATTTTATACTAAAATAAGGAATATTTCACTTTTCATTAGA
>DWBW01000417.1:0-10366 GCA_018231125.1 Spialia spio | reverse complement strand
GTCTGTTATTTGAGAATTATTTAAAAATGGAGTAACGTTGGTCTAGTAACTTTTATTCATCTATATGTGATTTGTGGGCAAAGTGACGTTTATAAGATACGGTAAAAGATTATTTATTGTCTAATTTTGTTAGAAGAAAAAATTAATAAACCATACTTCAATTTACCTATTGTTGATAAGTAATTTATAAATAATTTATTTTAACAAACGCGCAATATTGATAGTGTTGTTCTATTATAGAAATATTATCTATGTAGGTACCTACCAACCACAGTTTTCGTACAAACTTAAACTTTAACCGTATCTTGAAAACATCACTGTGCAATATTGGAGCGGCGTTGTGATACGCGCGAGTGCGAGCGGCGGGTGCGTGCGCTGCGTGCTCACGCGTGTTGTGTCGCCAGAGGGCGCGCGGGTGACGCGGGTGTAGTAGGCGCGTAGGAGGGATGAGGGTGCTCGGGTGCACTGTGCAGTGCTAACGTGGTGCGTGCTACAGCGGCGGCGCTGCGCAGCCGGGGGCTCGGCGTGCTGCGCTTCCCGCGCCACCGCCGCCCCTCCATCCTCGGCCGCGAGGGCTTCTTCGTGCGCTGGGGGGACCGGGAGCAAGCCGCACTCGCCACCTTCGACTTCCTCGACGAACTCTCGCCCGGATCCTCCCCGGAAGCCACCAAAGACTGTACCTAACTTAGCGATACGAATACGTCGTATCCAACCCCCCAAATCGTTGCCGTGCGCTCGCTCGACGCTTACGTTACGAGTGTGAATCATGGTGCATGTTTACGTTGTTATGTTTAAGCAATCTCAATTAGTAGCGTAAGTTGTGCGTACCGTTTTGAATGATGTGCTGCTATTGTCGCCCGACGTGGGGCAACGTCGCGCTTGCTGACGCGCTGCGACATCGCGATTCTTATGACATGTTTTCGAAGACGTCAGCGTCGAAGCGAGCGCACGGTTTTATTATATTTTTCTATGTCGCTCGTTTGTGATATTCTTGTTACGCCGTGAGTGACAGCCGACTGAGATGTTCCGCGTAGTGCCCGCTTTGCATAGTGTTACGGTAAGCCAAATAGTTTAGTGTAGCGTTGTATGGTTGCACGACGTTCGCAAGGCTGCAGCTTATAGATCGCTTCTGAACGCCTCATAGATCTTGTAGGTGTAGTCGTTTCGATTTTCAAACTTCTTATCTTCTATCTGTGACGGCACCTAGTCTTAACTCCTTCCTAGTATTCGTTAGTAGAGTGGGAAGTGGGACATAATAGACAGGCGTGTTTAAATTGGGAATCGGATTGACTTGTTTGTGCGTCTACTTCAGCGATATGCTGTGCTTGCCAGAGTTGCCAGGTATTGTAATAGCTTGTAAAATGAAATCGTCCAAGACATTCGAATTATTACCTATTTATTGCATGTATGAAATAAAAGTCTAGTTCAATTATTGGCTTGTTGTCTTTCGAAATCTTTTTGTGCACTTTAATTCTGGCAACTAAAAAAGGCTTATGGCCTTTGAAAAAGGTTACAAATGCGAACCATTATGATTGGCGCTTAAACCGAAATTTCACATAACAGCTTCCAGAGTCAGTCTCAAAGTAACAGAAGACTTTCTCCGTTGCTTTCGCTTCGTACCAATAACCGACGACTTAGGTAAGAAGACGTTATAAGTAATTACTAAGTAAATGAAAGCTGCGGCCTCGAAGTAATGTGATATTTTTGTATATACTGTAAGTCCCACTTATTTTCATATACATTTAAATGGATTCCTTTCTAAACGAACGATGCTGTTGGGTGAGGGTAGTTACGACTTTGTCACTTTGCACGAGTGCGAGCAGGATAGCGCATTAGTTTGTGAGTGCGAAAGAAAGGGCAATGTGATTTCCTTCTCGCACGTGAATGGGACAGAGACAGTTGATTTAGAGCGGCTCAGCGATACTATTTTTCCGATCTACGAAATAAAAGTATTAATCGCTGGTCCGTCGTGTATTGGTTTCTAATAATAGGTACTTATGTAAATATTGACAATTATTTACGTAACGAGCTAGTAACTACACTTAATAATTATAAAGGTTTAGTCATTAAATCGATCGAGTAATCATTTTAAAATCCATTAAATCGAAGGGTACTAAAGTATGATAAGTGTATATAATTATGTTATGATGTCATTGAATGCTATTTATTGATTTTGTATCATTTGCGAATTGTCGATCATTTGTATACTTAGGGACATATCATGAATTTTGTATTTTTAGTGTTACATTTTGTATCGAGCCGTCATGATGAGTTATGAAGTGGCGTTTGCCTCAGACGCAATTAAAAACTTTTATTTAGGTATTTTATATAAGTAAAATTGTAAAAATGCTGTTTTATAAATTTAATTAGTGTTTTTTGCGTGTGTTTCCATCAGAGATGTACGAGGATGAGTAGCGAGGGATGTGTTTTGAAGAACCCTTCAAAAACACATTTGGTACTTGCTACACATCCTTGCACATCTTTAGTGGAAACGCTCCCTTAATCTGTTTTTGATATTTAATTTTTTTACTTTTATTTTCATTACCTATCGCAGTAATTAAAAAAAGTTTAACCATTATGCCACTTCTTGTCTCAAACAAGGCTCAATTCTCATACTTTACGTTGCTAAAGAAGTATGCAGTAGGTATGTTTTAATTTGATATGGTTATGAACCTCGTAGGTATGAGTATGTATGTATTTGCGGCTTTTATTATTATTATTATGTATAGTTATTATATTAATGGCGGAACCAAAGCAATTATACACGGAACACATTTTTGCCACCACTTGTTACGCTGCGACACTTTTTTGTTTGACAGAAATGTATTAAATAATTTACCCAGCTTTGTTTAAATGATAAATATTGAAGACAATAAGGAAGATTTATACCTATTATTAATTATTATAAACGAAACGACGACCCATTCGACGTCTTAAATAATTTAGTGACGTATAGACTACAAATAGGTACATTGTATTAATTGGAAAGTTATATTATTCACATCACTAGTTGCGTTCGGATACACGCTCTGATAAACTTTTTGGAAATATCCATCTATTTATAATTATAATGAAATTTTATCAAGATGACATTAAAGAAATTGTAATATTTAAAAAATCCAAAAAATGCCGAATTCACAAATCATCTGCGAGCAATTTTCATAAATCCTGCCATTTTACCAAATACTACCTACCTATTTATACATTTATAAAACACTCAAAGCGTGAATCCGAAAATATAATAATAAAAACTATAAGTTACTTTACATTTACATTTGTAATTATTGGAAAATATGTTTCCATAAATTTGTAATTGTGTAACCTTAATTGTTCCTAAGAATAGAAATTTCATTATTATACTGAAACTTTGCTCTAAAACAGCACGTATCCGAACTCACCATTAAGTACATGAAAAATAAAAATAAAATAGAAAACTTATATTTTAGTAATTCCTCATTTTATTTACAAAATTTATGCATAAAATTTGATCTCGTTATGAAAAATATAAATAAATAAAATGAGAAGTCATTCACGTATTCAGTTACCTACAATTTTTTTTACCTACAGAAGTAGGTAGGTACCTAAGTACCTACTCAGTCTTTAAAACCAGGTAAGGTTTACGAGTTTAGGTGTACGAGTAACTTTAAAAAAAATTTTTTACGATATTATTGTTTTCACAAATTTTTTTCTTTTGCACAAAATTATGAAATAACTCAGAATTTTTTTAAGATTCAAAAATCTAATGGTGATTAAGTAAGGCGATGTTTTAGCTGCAAAGTTATTTCTTGAGTAAGTTCATTCCTGTCACATTAGGTAATGCATGTGACTTATTCTAATTGGCATTGTATCAATTATTTGTCACTAACCATAAATAAACTATGTATTGCATTGTATTCATAATAAATAATTGTAGTATCCAAAGGTACTGTGATTGGTAACTACCAAAAGTGGAACACGATTGGAAATAAAATAAAATAGTTAAAAAATATAATTATTCCTCGGTAATGGGTGCATTTGTTAGTACTCCGACCTAAGACATAGAAATACTTATAGGTAGGTACTTTGAACAGTACAAATGTGTAGAATAAACGGTACCTATAATTTAATTATCTACTATTACAGATGGGTTTAATAAACGATTCCGTTCCCAAATGATTATTTGTTTTATTTTTACTGGCAACGATAACATATTTAAGCCTACCATAGACCATAGATATATTGATAAGGAGTGGCGGATTGAAGGAAGTGTATTTAACTCTTTATTATAAACTTTAACTAAATTTTTGTTTGACAGAACACAAGACATACTTAAGTATTAAAGGAAAAAAGCTTAAAAAACCATTATTGAAACTTTATTCTACTCTAGATACAAAATAACAAACCGCACTATGTAATTACTGGTATTATTTATTTACCTATATTTAAATTAAATATCACATTGAAACTGCAGGCTAATCACAACACTAAAATTACAATAAAAATGTAGGTAATAAGTACCCAAAGACAGAAAATAGGGTGCTTCAAGCCTAAATCTTTTAAAAAATCACATCAAACGCAGAATACTAAATTATAGGACTAGTAGAGGTATCTTTACAAGTTGGTAGGTACCGAAAAGTCAAAGCACATTATTTAATATGGACCATCCTACTTAGACCTCTAAGTTACTTCCGTCCAACCGCACACATAACGAAAGAACTTCTTTCTTCTTTTGACCTGAAAAACATTAAACGTTCATGAGTTTGAAAAGATTTCGAATGTAACTGAGGGAAATTTGAGGAGAGCAGTCTGGAAGAGTCAAGAGACATGAGAAGCAGGTAAGATGAGGCGAGGAGAGGAGGAGAGGGCGAGAGGAGAGAAGTGTTGAGCGTAGGTACTGGCCGGTTTATGCTGGCTGTTCATATATTTTTTTAAGATTTTAAGTTTGACGGAACATAAAATGTCATTAGAAAAAAATAAAGTTAAGATGTCGAGAAAATAAGTTGTTTGAACATTTGTCTTTTATTTTTAGGCTTTACAAGTGTATTTGCTAAATAATGTTCACCTACGAAGGTAGGTACTGCCCCCATCCTCACTTATTCTGAAATAACAAGATGCGTAGGCACTTAAATGCATAGGTATCTTTTTATACCTATAGCTATGGGTAGCGTCCCTTCCACTCATCTGTTAGGACTTATCCTGTGTTTCGGTCTGGGATTGGGGATGCTGGAAATATTAGTTGAGGCGATCAATTCATATCATTTGATAATTGTTTCGCATTGTTAAAAATAAATATATTTTAATTAGTTGAAAATAAAATATTTTTACTTAACATTTGGCTTCCACAATTAATTGTAAAACAATCTATAATTAATAAAGATTAGTTAAATAAGTTTTATAACACAAACTCTGCACACACACACGCTTAGATACACACAAAAACATCCTACACCAGGAGGGTTAAAAAAAATCTCAAATAATTTTTTTATAAATTATTTTATTTTAAATCAAATATACTTAAATAAATTTTTAACCTTGTCATGATTGCGATCAACTTTGATAGTAAATTATTGATCAATTATAATTAATCACAGATACTGTTAAATTTTAAGTAGATAAGCATACCAAAATCTCTTCCAATGGTGTATGTATAAAATGTAATTATACAGGTAAAATTTTAAAACTAAAATACTTAAGCATAATTATGTTAAATAAATACCTACACCTATACTATACAAATAACAAAAAAACCTACTTAATATACTTTACATAATAAATAAAATTTTACAATTAAAAATAAATATTTTTATAGACGTTTATTTATTTTCAAAATAAAATAAAAATTACGTAGGAAATGTGAAAAAACTACAATTTCGAATCTTTTTGTGTGGGCTGTAACAGATTTTTTTGATATTTCCAATTTAGCATTTTACATACCTACAGGCATAAACTGCATAATGGTTATCCTTATCTTAATAGCAATGTTAACTTTCCAGTTTCTAATTAATTCGGCAGTGCAAAAATTGCTCGTTAGTAAAACAATCAACCACATATTAGTGATCGTAAAAACATTATATTATTACAGCTTTTCAATAATTGACTCACACGTAGAACTAAATACGTAATAATTTTAAATAATTTTCATCCCAATAAGTTTAAAAAAGAACTTCTATAGTACGAAACTAGAAAAAATCTTGAAAAAACCGCGTAAAATCTGCTACGAATTTCTCACTAGACAATTTTTTGCTACATTTAATTTTGTACAGTCAGAGTTCTTATTTCCCGGCTGAAACGATTAATATTTTAGTCTTTCTACCAATTTTTTTCTCATTAATTTTCTAATAAGTACTTACTTAACAATATTTTAAGTAAATAGGTCATATTTTAAAAATCGATGCAATTAATGAAAAAATAACATAATATTTGAAGTATGTAATGGATGATAATAAAACCTAAGCCTAATTTCACTACCAATCATCAAATAATAAAGATGTAACTTAGTATAAAACTACTCGTAATAAATAATACTACGAAATAGTAATACAATACTGGACTTGTTACAATAAGATCAACTCGTAAATGGAAAAGATAATTAAATTATTTAATTAAAGATAATTTGTGACAAAAATTTACAAAAGGTATTTAAAGAGACCGTACGAAATATGAGTAGGTAAATTTTATAAAACAATATAAAAAGTAAACGTTAAATATAGCCGATGGTTATATAATAATAAGTCGTCAATCTGATGTTACTCCTACTTTTAGTAATTACTATTTTTAGTGTATATTTGTAATAAAAAAATCTAGCTTGCGTACTAAAAATAAATAAAATGATTAATAAAATCTACACACCTTATTGGCGACACAACAAACACTAACAACATACATTAAAACTTATATTCTTAAACTATAGGTACAATTTTATACAAATTACAAATGTATACATAATTTATCTAAATAATAAACATTACTGTAATATTTATTATTATAATACCAAATACAATATAATCGATAAGGCGGTTAGAATTGAATATAAATTTTATATATTTTTTTTTTTTAAATGGAATGGCGCCAAGAAAATTTGGATTTCATTCAACATTTACAATGATCTGATGTTATTGCTTCATACACTTACTAAGGGAATTGAAAAATATTATCAAAAGAATAGCTAAACCCAAGAAAATTATCAAAGAAATTGCAAACATAACAGCTAATTTTCTAAGTAAAAGTGTTTGTGACATGTCTAAAAAGCATTATTGCAGAATATTGGCAGTTTAAAAAATTATATTATCTATTTTATATATTAATTATTATGTAGAAAATAAAAATTATGCTGTACTTTCCAAAGGGAAGCAATTTTAAACTGCAATTATCATTAACGTCCCGATAAGAAATAATTATCACGCAAGAGTCAAACACTCACACTGACAATGAATAAAATACAGATAAAATACTCTATCTAGCAAACTAAACATGAAAGCACGGCCTTATGAAAAACGTGCGAAAAATCAATATCGTGATTTACGATTCGCAGTAGTGTGTAAATAAAAAATAGTCACAAAATATACAAACACAAAAGTAATATTAAATATTTCAAACCACTTTCTTTTTTGTAATATTATAAAATTAGTCTCACACGAAACCATTTAAACAAGGAAAGACCGTGGCAAATGAATCAAGGGGGCATTTGAAGGTTGATAAACAAATTATTGCCAGTATACACGATGGATTTATTGTATAATTGAGCAGCTTAGATGCAAAATGGTAATTAATACTTAAATTGTAGTTGTTAAACCTATAACTGACTCACTGTTGGGTATGGGTCAAACCTGTCTAACGATAAATTAATATTACCAATTTATAGATAACAACTGTAAACACGGTAAATCAAAGGTGGGAGACACCAGTAATAATAAAATCAATAAGGTGCAGTTAGTTTGACACAAAATATAATGTATGTTTATGACACAAAAATTATATAAATTTGGCCTATTAAAAATATAAATATTCGTAAATAAACCGAAAAAATTAGCAGGTAACATCAATTTAAAAGGTGATCAATTTAAAAATTTGTAATATCTGGCGTTATCTAGTATAGTTACACGTTAAATCACTAATAGGTACATGAGACAGTTTTAATTTCTAATAGAAGCCATACTTTGTGTGCATTGAGGTCATCTGTCATTAGAATACAATCTGACTTACTGAACACACAATAACAGATAAGTACTAGACTTCGTGTCTACAGCGATAATGAGAAATTATGGAAGTAGATATATTGATAATTTACTATTAGGTACTTTTAATTACAACATAGGTACATATTATTATATATTCTTTACAAAAAGTTCACTTTTTAAAAGACAGTAAAATAATAATATAATAATACCTACTATAATTATTGTAAAAACCACGTCATGCAAAACAGGTGGGCGTCACCTAGATATTAAGTATTATTCATGAAACGCTGATTAAATAATTATTTATATCTGATAACATTCTGAATCGATTTGAACTACGTGAAAATGGCCCGCATTATGTTAATATTTAAATGATAATCCAGCTAGCACGTGGATAAACCACACAGCAAACACAAGATTTAAATAACAATGCCAGTCAGAAATTGTTGCTACGCAATAACAATTTTATATATTTAAATTATAAATTACCAGAAAGCATTAACAACAATCAATGCTCCAGTTTTACCTCTCAAAAATATTGCGATGAAATTCACTGGTTCAAAATACTTCAAAATAAAAATTTTAAATATTACAGTATTATTTGTGATGCAAAACATAATTTTATTCTACTTACAAAAAATCTGTTCACATGTAGTGAAAGAAATCTCAATAGTTAAACAGTAATCTCAAAATCCACATTATCTCTAAATAAATAAGATTTGTTAACACACAAATTTATCTAATACGAATAAAAATATATTTACTTGAAATAGCTAAAAGTTTACCTATTAGTAACTAATGAAGATGACGAATTATTTGTAAGTATTTGAATTTGTCTAAACCGTCAGTAACAACTTATGAAACAAGTATAAAAAAAATCCAGCATATTTTAAATCAAAACGTTTTCTCAAAAAACAAATTGGTTCCCAGTTTCTTCAACGTTACAGCATAAACTAAAATAAAATTGACGCCAAAAAGTTGTCAAAAAATGTCCTAACGCTGATAACCTTTTTTCGCGTCATTATCAAACGCTTGAGCCTAGTTGAATAAAATTTGTGACATCGATATACTTCCGAAACTCCAAATTCAAATTATTTCGAACTTCGCCCTCTATTAACTCCATATTGCCGGTTTCGCGCCTCCGGAAGCGCACTGTTCCTGTTTCACGTCCACCACATTGGCTGTCTTCGAGTCCTCGACACCGCAGAACGCGCTTTTCTTCTTCGACGTGTCTGTTTGTGGGCTGTAGATCAAGATGATCGTTTTAGACGGTTCGTAACGTAAGGCCCCAAAGCTCTTAAAATAGTGAATTTCCCATAAGGATCTTGAACCACTAGCATGCACAAGATGACCAGCAGATGAGCATCAGTGTAATGATAGTTGTCTAGTTTTAAAACTCCCGATAGATTTCGCCGATTAACCCAATTAGCAGATACGAGAAGTGTTCAAAGTCGCGTATGTACATGAATGAATCAGAAAAAATCTGATTCGCGAAGTGGTCATAATGAAAAAAATTGATTATAAGCTACGTATTTATGCTGATACTCCAATCAAGCTACACATGCACCCGGTAAAAGCAAAATTTGATGGAACTGCACACTGAGGAGTAGGGAAAATAGATCACCCAATTTAAAATAACCATAAAGATAACCAGATATTGTAGCTACAAAAGATTTAAGGACAATGTGTCGAAATCTTGAGATTAACTTATGTAGTTCAATGACCGGCGCACATTTTAAGTAACAGTTAGGTCAAAGACGGTTGCATCAACAACATAGCATAAGCTCGAAGAGGTAGAATTTTCGTTTGATCCAATTAATAAATCAGTCTTGATAAAAAAATATTTATAAGGCACTTCGTCGACATTGTAATTTTAATACAATAAAGAAGGTAAATAAGAATTATCTTGCATGCATTAATATTCACATCTAGGTACGATATATGATAGGTATATGCGGATATCTCTTTAATCCATTTTATTTATGGTAGACTGACAAAGCATGATTGATCACATACTAATGCTCATCATTCATTTGTCAAATGCCATGTAAAAACCCTTTCACTACCCGTTCTTTAGGTATGGCGCTAAAGATCAAAACCTTGGTGGTACTCTGAAAGCCAAAATTTTTATCGATATTACCTATGCACATAACAAACACAATAATAAAGTCTTGAGGTTTGTTTAATTGAATTGACAACAATTAGCAGTT
>DWBW01000416.1:0-10368 GCA_018231125.1 Spialia spio | reverse complement strand
ACCCACTACTGTCCCACTGCTGGGTACGGGTCTCCTCTCAAACAGGAGAGGGCTAGGCCATAGAGTGTAGTTACTGTGCTGTATAGTGTATTTATTGTATTGTATTGCATTTATTGTATAGTGCATACGTACTGCTTGCCGCGCGGGTAGTGGCGCACGTACTCGCCGACGTCGTAGCAGGCGACGGCGAGCACGACGGGGTCGCGGCTCTTCTCCAGCAGGTGCACGAGCGTGCGCAGCAGCTCCTGCCCGCGCTCGTTCAGCCGCGCCGCGTTCTCGCGCCAGAACTTCGCCGACTTGTGCACCGGGGACCATTCCAGACTGACCACAGACAAAAAAGAATCATTACTGCTTGTACACATGACGTTTATTGACCAGACAATAGATCGTTTTTTTGTCCAATTGGCGGTAGCGGTGGACGATTTATAAAGGGCGTTTTTAGATAACTGTTGTGAAATGGAGCGAGACCGAAAGATCAAGTCAAAATCAAAGTCTTTCTACCTGATTAACCATTATGGATTTATAAGCAATATACAGACTAATGTATAATATGTAAGTTACTTGGGCAGGCTCTTTATTTTAGTACTCACCGACCGCTCTTGACTTCAGTAGCATACTGGTCGAAGGAGCTGAGATCCTGCACAGACGCCTGCAGGCGGTCGTTGAGGTAATCCACGTCGTTCATGATGTCCTCGTCGTCCGAACGCTTCTGCTCCAGGATCGACAGTTGTTTCAACACCTTGCACTGTACCATGGCGATGCAGTGCTCCTTGGCAACCTGATGAAAGGAAATTGTTTTAGAATGTTTAAGTTAAGTTGCAGTTTTCCACATCCTGCTAATATGATTAATGTTAAAGTTACACTAAAAGCTTTAGATTGATAAACAAGATTGTTTTGTATGGTTTGGATGAAGTTTGGCATTTTGGCACATTATTTTCATTCTAGTAAAACCTCAAGAATTTTTATTTGCTTTTAGACTCAAACCTAAAGTTACAACACAGTAAAGTAAAGTAAACATAAATCCTATACTTTTATGCACTGATAGTTGCCTCACATGTATAAAGTATTAAAGTTAATATTTACCAAAGAAAAAAATAATAAAATTACATACCTGGTGATCTTCAGGTTTCTCGATAAGGTTCCTGAAAACAGCGAGCACGATGCGTGTGACCTTCTCCTTCACAGAGTCACTGAGGATATCCGCCAGAATAGGAATGGCATTGAACTTGTTCATCTTCTCAGCAAGCAATGGGTTGAATGTTAGCACCCACAGGCAGAACACTAGCTGGTATTGAACCTGTAAACAAAAATAACATAATAATTATGGATAACTTTTACTTTGTTATTACAAATAATAATTTTGTTTCTTTACATCATTGTTAAGTTTACATCATAGCATTTTGTGATTATTTTTCTTTCATCTTGATTTTGAATTATACCATATTTTTTTATGTGTGTACAGCGATAACTCTGGCACCTGTGGAGTGTCATCAGATTTTGGTTTTTTTTTCGAAGTCTTTATACTCCCTCTCCCTGGAGAAATCAATGGCAACCTTCAAATTTTGTAGGCACATACAATGTTTTTTTATAAACTATGTTAAATTATTAAGCTTTTTGTGTCCAGTAGTCACCATCTCATGTTGCTGAGATGACGATGGAAGTTACCATACCAACAGTACTCCATAACGAGTTGTCGAAATCGAAATTGTGATTTGACATTTTCCTTTAAACCATTAGGCATTTGGCAGTTGTGACATAATGTGCAATCATCTCGATCTTTACTTTATCTGCTCATAATCCTTTTGGTTCGAAGCCTGATTTTTCGTCAATTCCTATTAGAAAGTTGAGATATGTAGTAAGTAGGCACTTAATGTCGATCGTTATAGACTTAAGGGCATTTTGAAGTCTGTTTTTAATTTTTTTTTATTATTTATATATAATACCTACAAAGTAGTAAGAAATTAGATGAATCTCAACTTTTAGTACTCACTTTGGGCTTTTCTAAGCTAACTTGCTAAGCTATCTTTTAAAAGATTAAAAGATAGTACCTAATATTATACACTATTTAAAAATAAATGACTATTCCACTAACATTATAGTATTGTACAATGTTAGCAGAATCTACTATTCACCTGGAAGTTGACTCTGGAGGCGAGGATGGACAGCAGAGTGGAGATGCCGTCCACGGAGAGGAAAGCGAAGCGGTATTCGTCAATACGCAACATCATTTGGAGGCAACGAGCAACTGATGGGATGTAGTCGTTGTTCTAGAACAGAATTATCGATAATTATTAAACCACAATGAGATTTATTATGTCATAGCACTAGGAAGGTCTAAAACTTAACTATATTTCCGAACAATATTTGCTGATTTGTATAAATATAAAGCACATATTAATTGGATGTCAAAAAAAATCATACACAATACCAATTCATTATTATAAAAATATATAATAATAATGAGTTGATATTGTGTATGAATATTTAAAAATAATGGTTGATTTTAGAGTTTGAATATACAATAATTTTACTAGAAAAAGATTTTTGTTTTCTAATAAGTAGTACCTACATACTATTAGTATAGTAGTGCTAGTAATTGTAAGCATACCAAAATTCTTACTATTACTACCACGTAAGAGAGAGATAGACAAGTATGTAATGTGTATTGTATAAAGAAAGATCATTATACTGCTATTAAAGTTTTATGTACAGATTTTTACTAGGTAATTAAAAATGTTGAATGTGTTATTTAAAAGAATCAAGTAAGATTTGATGTATCACAAAGTAAAAAACACATATACCTATAGGTACTTGAAAGAATTGAAGAAATGTAGACCAGCCCTGAATATTAAAATTATTCCAAAAATTAATATAACATCATTATACACAAATGGAAGAAAATAGTTGACAAAGGCCCCATTTTTTAAGTTGTTGAAATAATATACCTCAAAACAAGTAAGAAAGCTGAACTGAATTCTTTGAAATCATTCCTGTTTAACATATTTTACATTCCGTTTTATCACAATAACAATAAAATAATGCAATGAAGCACATAATTTGTCACACTGCAAAGTAACTTATCATAAAAGCTTAGTATATACAACATTGTGTGAATATTATTAGATAATAGTTAACAGAAGCATGCAAAATAGCAGTGGTTAACACTTTTGTAATTCTTGTCATAAAATTTGAAAAAGAATTGAACATAGACGTTAGTTACTCTTTACATTGGATTACATTCCACTTGGACAGCTTGTGGCGACATCTATATAGAGTACCTTGTGGAGGCCGAGTGGAAAGTCCTCATGCGATTTCATTCCGTCAAACGAATTGTAAAGGCTGGAATATTTTTCATGGATTTCAGCCGCATCCTTGTCCTTGTGGTGTTTTGAGGGCTTATCGGCGAAATTCATTTTCTCATGCGCCAACATAACCTGCTCGGCATGCTCTAAGTCGGCAGACATTTTCTCCGCCTTACCAGAAAACAAACCTCTCAGAGATAATATTGCAACGAGATTCGCATTTCCCCAACGATGCGTGATGCGATGATGCTCACAACATTGTGTTACGTATCAGTGGTTTAGAGGCGCGTGATGTGTGTGTGCTTACAATAATAATAGTACCTAATATAATGTGTAAATATTGTGCTGGAAAGCTCTGCTTATAATTTCAGAAAATTTTAAGCACAAAGTTTGTGTATATTGTTTGTAGGTAATATATATATTTACCAACAATTACATATAAATTTCTTAAGATGTGATATTTCTGATACATAGTTGGTTGAAGTTGCATAATATAAAAGGATTTTAATGCTTAATTTGTAATGTTTATGCTACTTGAATGCAGATGTAACTCTTGAATGTGGTAGGTAATATTATTTTGATATACCAAGTTTATCTTTAGGTAAATTTTTACAAATATTTTATACAAATTGGTAAAATTTGTTGATGTTAGTATTTACATGTGAGTGTGGGAACTTATTATATTATAACTATAGGCATGCTAAACGTCATATAAGGTGATTTAAATTTTACTATTCTAATTTAATGTGTGAATTACAACATGCAATTACAATTTTATTAATTTAAAATATGGTGAAGTGTTACCTTTTACTAACTAGGCTAGTATTCTATTTAGAAATGCTTTTTAAATTATGGCCAATTACTACAAATATAATTATGTACTTAAATGGAGGTGCTATGAATATTAATATGTGACAGCAAAGCATTAATTATGGCTTAATTATTAATTTGGCGTTAATTTTAACTATATTACAAAAAAATTCAATAATTACATAATTTGTAAATACCACACTTTAATGATAAAATATTTAAAAAAACGTATTAGGAAAAAAAAACTGAAATTTATCATGCTATTAACTAAAACTTTCATGCCTATAAATCCTTGTAACACCATTAATCTTCATTACAGAAAAATATACTTACATTCATCTTGAGTTGGTCCTTGAGCCAGGACAGATAGAAATGCAGGTCGCTCTTGTCCATGAGCTGAGGGTACCAGCAGGCTAGCTTGGCGATGATGCGAGCAGTCATGTGCTGCACAAACTCATCCTGACGGTTAAGCAGGTTCAGGAATGGTTGCCAGATGTTGCCATGTCTAGAGTTACGGAAAATCTTCACCCTAGACTTGTCTTCCTAGAAAAAGGCACATTAATGTTAGCATTGAAGGAAGCAATTAAATTATATTATAAAATTTAAAGGGATATAGATTGTTAAGTATTCAATAACTTAGATAGAATAATCAGTTATTTTTATTTAAAGGCAATCTTCAAGTATCTTCTTTTTATTTTAAATAAGTACACCTTTGATTTTTATCCCATCCTTCCTCCTCCTCCTTATCCTTTTTGGCATTTTACCTCTTTTGCTTCTAAGTCAATACCAGTACTACTTTTAGTTTAATAAAGAAATTGTTTTTAACAAACATGTGTTTGTAACTCACCGAAAGAATATCATCAATCAAAACAAGGACATATTGGATAGTGTTATCCTTGCTTATGTGGGTCAAGAGGTTCAGAAAAACATCAGCACAGGCTTCTGGGTTCTTATCTGGCAAGTCCTTCTGGCCACGCTGGTCCAGGTTCACTATAAAGTCATGGTCACGCTGGGTGATCATTTGAGACCTGGTGACAATAAGCTTTCAACGTTGACTTGTCATAATGTAATTTCAAATAATTGTTATTTAATAATAAACATATGTACATCATCTACATGATGATCAGCACAACCAAAAATATGTAAAAAGTAGTTACTAATAAATTGATAATTATATTATCTTTGCAATAAATGATATAAATTATATTATATTCATTCATGACTGTTGCATTAGGTAGATGCTATTGATAAATAATATATTGTAATCTTATGAAAAAATTGTCATTTTATAACAGGTCAAAAGTATAGGGTTTGAACATAGCTACTTCTACATTATATTACAACTATTACAAGTCTACAGTAGAAGCTTATCTTTTAGATTCAGTGATTCAGATTGTACACATGAAAGGAAGACGTACTTAACATTTCGATATGCAAATTTGAACTCAACACCGGCAGTCGATTAAAAAAGACCACAAGAAAGATAATGTCATTAGACTGCACCATACCAAGTATGAATGATACGGTTCAATACTTACTGCAAGTAGGATTGCCAGTTAATTTGAGTCTGGCGTATCTCACTTGCCCTGATTTGTAAGACGCTGGTAGCTGCAATCATATCTGAAATATATGAGGAGAACAACAAAATGGGTGGTTCGTTTTCACAAAGAATCTCTAGGTACACCAAAATTAAGAGACGTATTTTCAAAACTTACCGATTTTTTCGTCCCCCATCAGCTTGCTAACATTTTCATCGCTAAGATTAGCCATTTTGGCTACGAATATATTAGAAATAGGCGCCTCTCACAAATAAGATCGATATAGGGGCAGTAATTCTTTGGAAAAACAGAATTTTAGACAGCAGCCTCAGCTGAGAGGTCTTGTGACTACACAGAGTGAAGTTAGCTCTTAATAAAATTAACTCTATCTTACCTTCTCTAACGTATATTTTCATTGCTGAAAGAAAAGAAAAAGCAATATCAAATTGCAAGGTTGTCGATACTGTAATACTAAATAAATGTCACAATTAAAAATGTGTTATCTGTTGACTCCGCAAATACTACACAGATAATAAACATAAATATTTTTGTCTATGTTTGTTTTTTTTCTATACTAAGAAAAAAGGCATTAGTGTATTGGGCACTTTTTTAGGTAAATTATACAATTTTAATTTTGACATGACACTTTTGACAGTTGACACAGTGAATATTAGCGGCATGGCAGTATTAATTTTTACAAAAATCCCAAGAAACTGGAATTAAATTGAAAAGATTATAATTTCTTTAATTTACCAGTTTTAAAATAAGCCCCTACATTCGTTGTCAATATTCCTAGATAAACGAATGGTAACAATTAATAAAATTAATATTAAAATAAATTATGGAGATAGTATAGAAAAGCGTAAGTAATTCTTTCTTAATTTGCTTCTTTTTTTATTGCATTTGCGTAATTTTCCAGCAAAGTGTATAAACTTCTCAATGTTTACTTACGGTTATATTTGTCTGTATCAGTGTCCCTAATAATCAGTGTTCTTTCCATTTTTACTTATGATCTTATGAATGATACTTTGTCCTTTAATTATGAAAACTGCGCTGGAATTTGGTGTCGCGATTCATAATCCTTTTATTTTTGTGTCATAGCTGATTTTTGTGTTACAGATAATGTGCTACTCGACTTGTGACACAATTTTCTAAAAATAAAACTTGGGAACCAGCCAGTTTCTTTCTTTACCATGACTACACTGCCAGAAGAAAGTCACTGTCAAACTAGTGACTCAAGTGACATTGCTTCTATGGAAATAGATTTAGGAGTTAATTTTCCTATGAATATTTCCGTAAATTACACATTCACTGGTTACTATAATGGAGTTGGTGTAGAAGTTAAATCAGATGAGGCAATGGGTTTGCTATATCATATGGGTGCATTTGGTAAAGGTAGTGAATCTAGATCAAGGCCCAAAAGCTCAGATAGCGTTAAGATTCCTATTATGCGAAAAAGGCAATATTTAAAACGTAGCCAATGGTTAAAAAAATATTCAAAAAATCAAGGCATGACTGAAGCAGATCAGTTTATGAAAGATATTGAAGATTTTACTTCTGAAATATTGAAAGATAAAAGAAACATATCTCAAAAGGATGTTGTTGATTTAGTTTCAAGTGATGATGAAGATGTTTTTCAAGATGACAATACAGCTATAAATATCCCCTCATTTAATGATAAAGACAATATAGTAATTATAGTTCCTAATAGTGAATCTGAAGATGATAATTATTTTGCACATATGAAGCCAAAATGTTGCTTTAACAATGCAAAATTGGAAGAAAAGTTAATGCTTACAATGCAGGAAGCATTTTTTCTTATGTATGGCTTTGGTTACTTACAAGTTTATAATAATAACCAAGCTCTTAATGTAGAAGAATGCTGGGACCTTTTTAGTAAAAGTGATAGGGAGTTTGTTGAAAAGTATGTAGTGTATCACTACTTTAGAGCAAAAGGGTACATTGTTAAACCCGGAATAAAGTTTGGGGGTGATTATTGTAAGTGTTTCAATGTTAGTCTTATTAGTTATTAATGTCCCCTTTTTCATGATAATCTTACTGAAATGGTAGTCAGATTTGTAGGCTTCTTTTTATATAAGTGCTTTTATTAACATCCTTCCTTTATCTACCTATGTGCTTATTTTTGGCATCAACTTATGAAATAATTTGTTTCTTTTCAGTGTTGTATAAAGATGGTCCAGAAACTAATCATGCAGATTACATTGTTGTTATAAGGTTTAATGAGAATCAATTAGAATGGACATCAATACTTGGTCATGTAAGGGTTGCACATACAACAGCAAAGGTAAATAACTAACATTATATAGCAACGAAGTTTTAATATTAATAGGGTATTAATGAAATAATTGAATGATAGTAATAATTAATTTTGAGCCAATTGTAAATCTGGCATAATGAATAATTTGAGCTTAGGCAAAGTACCAATACTGTATTTTCTTTATATAGAAACAGCACTTTGTATGCTTTAGATTCATATTTTGTGTTGTGAACCATTGTGTTAAGATATTTTTATAACCAGCAGTAGGTACATCTTTAAACAAAAAATAAATAGATTTACCTTTTTTCTATATATAATTATGTATGATTTTTTACAACATTTCTTTGGAATACCTACCTATATTACAAATTATATTCTACTAATGTTTTCAGCAAGTGTTGATAGCAGAAGTTATCAAATCAAACAAAAATAATTTACAGTTGCCACAAGATCTCTGTGAATACAGTGTGTGTGAGGTGCTGCTTGACAGGAACATTCCAATGACAATAAATGAAGATATTGACTGATATTTCTGCTTTTATTCTGATATCCTCTAATGAAGGCATTATGCTCTCTTCATGGGTTTTTTCTTTCCAGTTAGTCTATATTCACTTCTTTCTTTTAAATACTGTTCAGTGCATTCTTTTCGAAATTCATCGTTTTGGTACCAGCTAGATAAACAGGTTTTCAATGCTGAGTTTTGATCTCTGCAAGTGATCACCATTAGTACTGAAGAGTTTTTGCAACATTCATTGAAATCCGCAACTTCTTTTATACATTTTTCTGTCTTCGCTTTTTCCCTCATTAGTTTCGGTATTAATACCTCCAGTTCTACCTTTCTAAGACTTCGGTCTTCCGGATCACCTTGAATGTAATATTATGGAAAAGTTATTGGAATCTGAATTTAGAGATAAGTAGAATTGTATATTCTGAATTTTATTACTGATACAAAAAATTACCTAGCCCATGAGGTCCTTCTGAATACTTTGGGGGTAGCACGGACTTTTCAGTCATTTTACTTAGACCAGTTAAACTTCGATTTCTCTAAACATTTATAAACAATATTTCGCCGTTCGTCTTATTGTCAAATCGAGTTGAGGTTAGAACACAGAAGTTCACAGAACAGTAACCACAGAACACTAAACTAAACTCCTGACAGTAACACTAAACTCCTGGCGGTTAAAAACCAAAAGAAACAAAAACAATCTACATTTAACCACAGATCATATAATATATTGAACGATTGGATTGACCTCAGTCGCCTGACTCGCCTGTAAATCATAATAAGAGAACCTTTAGACCACAGAACACTAAACTCCTCCTTAGACTATTAATACCTCTGTCTACGAGAGAACCACAGACTATAGGTACATATTTAATGTTGATTGATTAGATATAGGTAATTTAAAATAATATTATAATATAATTATTATGCGCATTTAACTAGGGTTTAACTAACAAGCAATGATTAAGTTTGTACATAAGTCGTACGCCTATCACACGCCCACCAACTTTTTTTTTCTCTCCAATGGCATTACGTTATTTGCGCATTGCCAACGACACAGCTGAGGAAACGGAGCGGTATTTATGAAAAAATAAGGACGGGTAATTTGTAATAATCAACTAAAAAAGTTAAATATTAATGACTAAAAATATTAAAAATATCAAAAGTATTTGAAATAGCCTACCAACTAATCTGAAAATAGAAAAAGTTCCAATCAGCTTACTTGCACACGCACACACTGTGGCACACACAACAGTGTGGCAATTTTAAGTTTGCGATTCCACTGACGCGGAGCGGACAAGAGCGATTAACGCGGAGCTTCTTCTCAGCTCCGCGTCACTTATTACTAATTAATCGTTGTTTACACCTTAGGGAATTTAAAATTTTGATAAAATTTAGAGATCTAATTTCTTATCAACTTACACGTGTATTATAGGCGGACGGATAAAAAAAGTGATTTTAGAACAATCCTGCGAACCTTGAATTAACCTTATTTTTCATAGTCTGTGTTCGTGAGGTTGCATATTCGACGTAGGGTGTCATGTCACATCAAATGTCAGATAAGGTAGTATCATTTTGTCAGTCACACTAATTAATAGAATATAAATCTGTGTCCAACATCCAACAATAATCACGAATATCACGATTATTGGACTGTTTTTGAATTTCACGTAGGTAAATTTTTGATTACATTACATGTGGCATTGGTTCGTTTTGTCAATATATTTGTGTCTCTCTCAAATATTATATGAAAAGCTAGCACTTACATACGGCTGATACGGCTTTCCAGCTAGACTGTACTCTGTATCTACATACTGTCTGATGGCTGATACATCACTAACGGTGACTTGCATTACTATTACACTAAAGTTTGATTTCTTTGTTGCGTTTTAGGGTGAAGACATTTTGTAAGCACACAATGGATCGTCTTTTACG
>DWBW01000415.1:0-10369 GCA_018231125.1 Spialia spio | reverse complement strand
CAGTGTTGCCACCTCTGATTTTCGTATTTACCCCAACTTTTGATCGAAATTACCCTAAATTAGGCAGTTTAATAATTTTTACCCTAAACATCTTTTGTTCCGGTGCTTAAAAAAATAACGATGCGTAAGAGGGACAAAAGTGAGAAAATAGTTTTTTTGTCTGAAATTAGAGTCAGATATATTCCGGTATTCGATCAATCACCTATTTGGGTGTAAGTTTTTAAAACATTTTTTTAATATTCCCAAATTTTCCTATTGATATTTATTTAAAATAGAAAAAATACCCTACCCTAAAAATTACCCTAAGCGGGTCAAAATAGCCTAATTTTAGGGTAAAATACCCTAAGGTGTGGATACTGATTAATATAATATTCTTATCTATGCATTCTATTCACAATTCATTTCTATTACCTACTCAACACAATAAATATAAATAAATAAAAAATAAGTATAAATATAAATCAGAGAGATAAAAAAATATTGCTGTTACTTTGACATTATCAGTTCTGATCAAAGTTATTAGACAGAATTAGCATCTTTATTTTACCCTCATTGCACATTGCATTGCGCATACTGAGCACCTCCGCCAGGAGTTTAGTGTTCTGTGCTGAGCACCGTCGAGTGTGCCTAACTACACTCGCCGGGACCTTCGGTCCTAAAATGATATCAAGTATGATTTGAACACTTTAATGCAGTTACCACACGTGCACTGCGCTAACCGGCTTGACACGAAACACCGTGCACTGTGCGTAGGCAAAACGGTGATTCTTGCACACATACAATTGCACAAACAAGCAAATATCTCTCTAAATGCATATCTATAAATTCTCAGTTCCTTCAAGGATAAAAACCATGTAGGTTTAAGTAGGTAAAAGGAACTAGTGCCCAATAGTTGAACAATGATATATTTGAACTAAATTTGGTAACCAGTGATAAATAAGTAGTAGGTACTAGCTATACCTAAGTATTTAACCAAAACATTTTAGGAGGGATCTAGATAACGTACTTAGGTACCCAGAGTATTTTTTATGTAAAATTTCGTATACTCGGCTGTTTAAGAGGCTTGTGGGCTATATTTTACGATATCACTTTAGGCTCTCTTCGTAAGAACTTATTTATATTTTGCATTCTTTCGCGTTCTCATTTCGGCTTGGAGCCGTATGATCGCGCTTGGGTTTCTTCGCTTTTAAATTAAATAAATAATGCATACAATTTGTGCGCAATAAACTTTGAAGGTGTAGGTAGGTAGTCTTTGCGCTGAATTTCGCGCGCCCGCCCCGCCGGGAACAATAACGGTTGGCGGTGGTGTTAAAATGCCGCTCCCACAAATAGTATTTGTTACAATAATGGAATTTATTTCTTTGTACCTAGAAAAAGGTTAATCTAAAACCTTTTATCTACTTGCGTATACTCTTACTGCAAACTACTCATCAAGCGTACATGAACCACCGTAAGTCTTACCAAGTTAAATGAAAAATTGCCTATGTAAACTAACTACTTAGTTTATACACAAAACCATGCTCAAAGCGCAAAACGATCAAAAGCTTTTTAATAATACTTAATTTCATATATAATATTATTATCTGATGCTGTGCTCTGATGATATTGAGTCTATTCTCTCTACTCCCGTGATGATCAACGCCCCTCTCCTCCAAAGTTAAGGCTACGATTGCCCCTGGCTGTTATGCTCTTTGAGTAGGTTCCTAGGTAGGTAATCACGGAAGTAAGCGTAAAGCACAGAATAAATAATAGTAGGTAGGTACAAGTACCTAGAAGTTAAATTGGTACCTACTGGTTCACTAGATATTATTTGTGAAACCACGTTTTGAGACGGATTACCTTTCATTTAATTTATTAAGTACTTATCTAAGTAAGTACTTAGTACTAATTTCTATATTGATCTTTTCTCCACAATTTACAATCATGATAATAAGTATTTTGCTCTTTGGGTATATTTCAAAGTTTTTCTTATTATTTTATATTTCTTTACAGCTAACAAAGCAAAAAAATGCATTATCAAAATGCTACACAAGATTTTTACAAGATTACAATCGGGTTTCTGTATCTACCTGTAAATCACATGAATGACCGTTTCCATTAACCATAAAAAAATATAGTTTTTATTTGTTTACAAGGTTTTTTATGTAACTACTTATGTAAATCTTGAATTTTAAGCGAGATTTACATTCTACTGATTTACAATAATGCATGTATTACGAAACTGTCATTTTACATGTCAAGTTGGTGATGAACATAATATTATCACGACACTAGTTAATTTCATGCAACTACTTAGTTTCGTAATGATTTACATTATCGGCTTTAAATAGGTATTTGTGATAAGAATAAGATCGGCAAGTAACTTTAGCAGCATTTTAGGGGCCTGGAGTTAGTACCTAAAGGTGTGTTCACATTGGCGTATACTGAAGCATTGTCATATTTCCGAGCTCGACCCCAAGTGAAGTTTGAATAGCAGCGGTCTGCCTCCTATGTGGCCACTTCCTTTGTAAAGTGTTTACAGTACATAAATAGTAAATAAGTGTAACCTGTAAACAGGCTGATAGGAAAGTTTTATTACATTTTTAGAGACAAACTGAAGGTGATATATTTTGAGAATTTACTTTATGGTTGTTTCTGCAAACTTTTTGACTTGGTGCAAATAGCAATGACTGAAATAAAGTATATAAGTGACTGTGAGCATTAATGAATTATATTATTAAAGCTTTTATGTAACTTGCACTTTATGCAAGTAACGTCTGTTTGGGTGGAATCTTTGAACTCAATTTTGAAGTAGATATCGTCAATCGATTGAGCTGAAATTTTGTATAAACGTTATTTTTGATGAAAATGCACGATATGTGTGACATCATTCTAAATCCAATACGGCGGACCATCAAAGATGGCGAAATAGTTATTTTTAATGTACTTCTTCAATACGGATATCAAATGAAATGTATGGTTCAGAGTAATAATGTAACATCATTCTAAATCCAATATTATGTCCGACACTCGCACCATCCAAGATGAAGTTAGTTAGAATAGTTATTTTAATGCTCTTTTAAAATATGGGTATCAAATGAAGGGTAGATATGGGTGAGAGTAGCCCGAAAAATAATGTGACGTCATTCTAAATACAATTATGGCAGATCCTCAGAGATGGCGGACTGATTTTTATGCTCTTCTGAAATACGTATGGATGTCAAATCAAACGGCTTACTGAGACTTATGAACAGTTCCAATACGATTTATAAATAGTAAAGAGTAGAAAATAAATTAAAAGTAAGAATAAAAATATTTTAAAAACAGGATTTTATTTAAAAACGCTAAAAAGGATAAACTTTTCCTTTTTTCTTAAATCTCGCGACAAGATTTTATATCAATAAATTGTGTAATGTTCTCATAAGCTCATAGTCGAAGGTTTTAAGGAAAAAGTTAAGACGAATTCATAGGATATTCTGTATGGCTATTTCTTGATGTAGATATCTACTTACGTATATTTGAATTAAAGTACCTACCTATTTTAGCTTGGTTTGGCATCTACGAGTACTTGATCATCATACCTATGATGTATGATGATATAAAAAACATTTTTTGTAATAGTTACCTATCCAAAAGCATTGTAGTTATGTCATGTTATGTTAGGTACAGAGAATAGAACGAATTTTTTACGCTCTTTCATAAGTTATTTGCAATGTTCAACGGTTTACGCACTCGGGCCACGTCCGCGAATGGGATGGCCAGATGACAAAATGTCGTATAAAATACAACGAGCACGAGGTCTGTTTTGCATGTTTCATGCACTATGCGAAATATGTGTTTAGCATTGACGCATATATACGTACATCATGTACGTGTTTGGGTTCTATGAGCTCGTGAGCCTCTCCACATTCAGATACTTTGATGCTTTTAGTTTTAGAATTCACGAATAGCGTGGAATATGTGGAGTTGTGTTTATGAAAGTTGAGCGCAGTTTCCCTGATGTGTTTTTGTTATTATATCAGTAACGTTGTAGCTACAGTAAAATAAGTTGTCAAATGCAAACTGAAATAGCGTAAATAGACAGCTACGTCATACTAAAAGTATCTACCTACCTGAAAATACCTGATATTTTTAGGTGAATATTTTTGCTCTATTTTATAGTTATTAAATACGGGTGTAAAACAATCAAGAAGACAGTTTCCAGATGGCAAAGAAACATGACATAATTTAATGGTTTCATAATCCTATACGGCAAACGACAATATTCCCAGATAGCAGTTACTTTTATAAACATTAGCCAAACAAGCATCCGTAAGTGCTTCATCGGACAAGTTACTTGGGTACATGATACCTTCTTAGTCTGGCAGAACAAAGCAAATAACAAGTGTTACCGCAAATTTGACAGTAAAAATAATTTTACGTCTATTAATTCCCTCGACAACCTATTAACAAGGGGCAGCTCTCGTATTAAAATGATAAATGACTCTAATCATCATTTCTCCAGGTCCAATGTACGTAGAGCTGTCGTTTTAGCTAATATGTCAGAGGTAACCAAGAGGTAGGGTTTCGTTGTACGAGGGACCTTGTGAGATTGGTTAGGTTACCCCAAGTTGGTCGCTTCGTACGTTAACTTTAACAAATTACTGTAGCAATGAGAGTCGAGTTGCGCAACTCAGTTTTGTCTGCCGGAGGTAGGAAAGATGAATTGTTCTTTTGACCCCTTTTGTAAAAATTATTATCCTCATTTATACCTACTAGACCCTTGAACCGTTACATTGGATGGAAATGAAAAGCAAATCCTTCAAGGTAAAAATCTACAATCTATACAGGTATTATACATACCTAGTATACGTACCAACCTAGATTAAAGAACTAAAATTGTAAATTAAAATAAAATACAGAGGTACTTTAAATATAGGGTAGATTAAATACAGAGGTACCTTTATAATAAAGGTTTATAATAAAGGTACCATTCACATTTATATTTGTATTGCATTTTATGTAAAAATTATATTTCATACCTATTATTTGTTTAAAGTGAAGACGTGCAATACCTACTTACAAGTAACGTTTCAGCAGTTATCCACAATGGCGCGGGCTCTTAACAGACATTAATAAACGCGACCGCTAAAAACGGAAATTCAAAAGTTGCTCTCCCGAAAGGGTTGCCATTATTAAAATTAAAATTAGATTACGTTTTTCGGTTAAAGCCGTTGTTTTGCGAGGTAATTATCTTGGAGGGAGTAAGGTAGGTGATTAACAGCGTACGATCTAATTCGATAGCTGTTGTAATATTAACAAGTATCTCGGTGAAGCAGTTTTTGGTACGTTTTTGATTGCAGTTTAGTCCCAATGATAATTACTTTTGGGAAAGGGTTGAGAGACGTATGTACAGGGGGTTTGCGATGATATTATTGTCATGATGATACATATATGGTTATCTACTTGATTAAGATTTATTGTTTTACAAGACGGACATCTACATATCACCTGTCTGGTGGACTTCGGCTTAAGAAGTAAGTAATTTTTGTATTACAAGAATGTTATTTTGTTTTGTTTTATTGGCAGTTTCCGGCAGTCGTCCGCTAACTCTTGTACCGCAGATACGCGTTGCAATGCTTATTTTCTTGTAGACCGTACATAATTTTCTAAATTCGTAGTATAATATTCTTTCTGGTCTTTCTTTTTATTGGCACCCACGCATCATCGCTTACAATAAGTCTCATGATATTCTTCTGTTGAAGTAGTTCAAAGAAAGAACCGCAGTTAATTTCGGAGTCGATGCTGAACGCGTAACGGAATTGGGGTAGTCAGTTGTGTTGGTAAGTACTAGACACTAAAAACTTCATACTTTAACATAATTTTTAAAAACATTGTATGTTCCTACAAAATTTGAGGGTGGCCCTCCATTTCTCCAAGTATCAGATCCTAAATTGGTGGCAATGGCAAATATGAACTAACCCTACTTACTAAACAAAAACATTATTTTCAAACTCAAATTAATTAATTAATTTTCAAAAATTATATTCGTAACTAGTAGTTGTAAGTATGGGGAACCCTAAATTTTTTTCTATTTTTGTATTAGAATCTTTGTTCCTGTTTTGCCATTTGGCTACGGAACCCTAAAAACCATACAGACGAATTGATAAATTTCTCTTTTTTTGAAGTCGGTTAAAAAAACGGGCAACGGCGTTTTATTGTATATGCCATTTTTCTTCTGTATTTCGTAATTTTAGCTTTTGTCATCAAAATGTATTATTTGAAAATGGTATCAGCCTGTGTTTCAGTCGTTAGTGTTATTGTGATTATATTAGGGGCGGCAAGTGGAGCGCGCTATGACAGTGTTCGTGTACATTAATAATGGAATTACTTCCAACTTGTATGCCCTGGGTGACTACTTGCGTTCAACACATAGTTAAAATTACATCATATAAGAACTCTCGGAGACACCTTGGAAACTTGGTTGTTGCTGGGCATGGAGGGAGTATCTTGACACGTCTACGTAACTTTGCTTGTTAAGTTTAGATAGACTTAAGAGCTTTGCATTAGTTTCGTGCGCTTGTGCTGTGTAGGTAAGTAATTATGAGTTATGGTCTTGATTAAATCGAAATTTACAAGGAAAATTGTGTTGGCGTCAAAACATTTTCAACTAAATACATATAGGGGTATACAAAGGGATTTTGAATGTGTAGCAAAACGAGCGTCATAGATATACCTACACACGTAACGAACGATATTATGAACGAACGAACGAACCTTGTACAAAAATGTGTCTCTATCGATGAGGACTGAAATGGTCATCCAATCAGCCAATAGTCGTCCACTGCTGGACAAAGCGCTCCTCTAAGGATCGAATATTCTCAACGCTACGTCCAACCCTGTACTATTCGCATCCAGCGATTTCCGGCGGCCTTCACTTAATTGTCGGTCCTTGTGGGCCTTCCTGGGCTGCGTCATCTGGTGCGCGGCCACCACTCGAGACGCATTTTGCCCTGCCCTGAGCTATGTGCCCTGCCCACTGCCACTTCAGTTTAGGGGTTCTGAAATCTATGTTACCTGTTCTCCTACGGATCTCATCAGTTCTGATTCTATCCCGTAGAGAAATTCCGAGCATAGCCTTCTCCATCACTCTTTGAGAGACTTTGAGCTTTGAGCTTGTCAACACTGGCAACACACACGGGTCAAACAATTTCGGCTTCAGTACTGAGGTTTTTTGATCGGGAAGATATTAAGAAGAAACGGTCATGGTCACCTCAAATAGAATGATATAACCCTTGGTACCCTGCCCTGGCGTGGATGGAAGTTAACAAAGAATCGTTATTAAATAAATAAAAATGTTGATAAATAATTACGTGTCTATTAAGTTACGTTTTGCGGAATACTTACCTTTTTTATTGACTGATAAATTACATTATATTAGCTATTTAAATATTAACGTCAAGTAAAAACTTCGGTGTGAAAGCTTGGAGAAATCCGGGCAATTACGCAAGTCTTTGATGGGATCAACCGGCTTGGAAGATTGTATGGGGTGACTGAAGAAATAAGCTTTCGAAATGCCCAGTCCCTCTCAAAGGCGTTACGAAGATAAATGTAATTGCACTTTAACGTCTCCACATTCAATCTTACATAAGCCTTTTTGGAGCTTAAACTTTGTATACAGAATATAGCGAATACATACGAGTAGTAGTTTAGTAGGTTTCAAAACAAAAAGCCGTTTTTAAGCTTTGTGCATTCTGTCGCGTGCTACGCCATAGATACGAGTAAAGCAATGGTTTTGTCGGTAAACGGTAGTCATGAAGCAGACAAACCTATTAACTCAATATCATCAGAAAATAATGTACTTACTACCTATTAAAAATCGGAATTTTCTCTGTTGTGTTATTGCTTTTGTGTGTGTCTATCGCACTTACGACACAGTTCCCTACTGTGCTCTGTGTTTGAAGCACCATTAACTAAGATATTTTATTTAATTGGACGAAGTGATGGACGCTGGTTTAAGTGTATTTATTCATTTACGGTCACTGCTATAGAAAAACCGTTCACGAACCACGCTACCGTCACGTTGCTGTCATGCAATAGGCGGCAACCATGCCTCTTTGCGACGGCACCGCTGTTGGAGGATACCATAGCTTTACCGTTTTATGTATTCGGTGACTGATAAGGCAATTGACAAGAAAATAGAGTCAGATCAGAGTGCGATGAAGCGGTTAAATAAAATAATAATAAGTACAGATAAGAGGTATGTTATTGAGATCACACTGTTTTTAATCTAAGTTGAGATTACATATTTAGTTTCTAGTTGTACCTAAGCCTCGATACTTGCCGCGAGTATACCTATATAATTAATTTTTTTTTAATTTCTAAAATTTAGATATTTATTACTTGTCAACTCAGTTGTCATAAATTATATCAACATAAATTTAAGGGATGAATTACAACAAATTATAAAATTAAATTACCGCAGAACGAGCGGAACGAGTGGCTGCCCGAATCCCCTTACTGGCACCATCTAATCGGCATCCTATGGCCTCTATAAAATCACATTAGGGCCTACTGTATACGCCCCGGGGTCGCTAAGGGCTCAACGAGATACAACAAGAGCTTACGATTGCTAGAAGTGATTTGGAACCAAGCAATGTTTATTTAATTAAATACGCAACATACTTATTTTTTTTTTAAATTGTATTACTTGAATGAAGTGTACCTACTTTTACCTGTTACATCGTTGAACATAATGTATGTATTTTGATTTTGAACATTTGTTTAACTTGCTTTAGCAAATATGTTGTCATTATCATTTTATATAATTTAATTATATTTTTTATCCAAGTTCCTCTAAAACTTTGTTGGTATTAATGTGGTTAAGAAGCACTAAGAGTACCTACGAACTTTCTTATTAAAAATAATTATTTTTTGTTATTATTTAAATCGGCAACTATTATAATTACATAACTTATTCATAGTTTAAATCATATTTCTATGTGGTAATAAAATTATGTCCTGTATTTGTCTTAAAAATATTCAAAAATGCAATTATGTATTGTCTTTTCTAGTGCTATCGTGCAACCTACAACAACATCGTGCATTCTACCTTCTGTGCACGTTTTCGTAGATTAAAAATGTAATTAATTTTTTATTGCGTATACTCTATTGGCTTGTGCAAATGTTGTTTTTGTTTTTGGCCGTCGAACACGCCGGCGGCCCAGACTGCGGATTATAGAGTTTGTTCTATCTTAAGATTTTAGAGTAGGTATGTAGTGTAGGTATCTAGGAATACAATGGAATCCTTTTTCGTGAAACATCGTTTGAAGTATCAAATATCACAATACTTAGTCATGATTTTACACATCCTGAAGTTCTTGAATGGCACGAGTTTTTTTGATTGTTTTTGATTGTTATACTTCAATAATGCAAGATTCGCAACTTTATCTAAGTTGCGAATTTTGATAGAAAAACTAGATTTAACATTTAGTTGTATTGTATGCGTTCCACGGTCTCCTGGGATTGTGCATTTTTTTGAAAAACTGTGTTTCTTTAAATATTTGTATCAAGCGTATCGCTAAAGGCGACTAGGAAACGACACCCGTTGCACCGAAAATAATCAGATCAGAGGCACAAGTGGAAATTGAATTAGGGAGGACTTGACCCATTTGATGGTAGTGCACTACTGAGAGATTAAAAATGAATCCTATGACTCCGGATATAAAGTATTAAATAGTGCGAACGACTTGTAAAAAATATTAGCACAAAAATGTGCACTACGTCTGAAGGAAATAAGATTCAATATTGCTCGGCAGTTGTATTATCCCTTTTAAGAGGGGTGACCGTAGAGATCAATGCTTATTTGTATCTAATAGCAAAAAACCAACAGATGCAGACATTTTACGGGTATAATAATGTACTTAGCCGGATTTAGATGGCTCCGCTTTGATCTCGGCTAGGCACTCTCGCGCTGCCAATCTTTTATTGTCAGGTGACTGGCGATAAGTAAGTTATTTTGCGTTCGCGCTGCAATTGGCTTGCGATTCTGGATACCGATTGTGTATAATGGTTTGTGACGTGATGCTATTTATTGGACTGTGGGGTTTTACACTGTCTTGCAAGTGAAGCGATGATACTTATAAGTACCTACCTATATTTTGATTTAGTATATGAGCATAAAGTATTTTAAGTTGCTACTATTTCCTGTAGGTAGGTAATAAATTATACCGAATGTACCTACATTCGGTTAATAAATTATACCGAACGTAGGTACATTCAGTAATTCGGTCCTATTAGGTAGGTAGGCAATAAATTATATTAACAAACATTTTAATCAACGATTGTAGACAATTGACGTGCCCCACGGTTTTATTTTAGTCTAGTCTATGCATATGTTTATAATTCCCAC
>DWBW01000414.1:0-10374 GCA_018231125.1 Spialia spio | reverse complement strand
ATATTGTACGAGGGGCAAAAAGTAAGGAACTGGTCGACCATAACTCAGTGCATTTAATCATGAAGCGCCCAAGATGCGAAAAGTTGGCTTCTTGTGAAATGTACGTTGCGGCTTATGGTCGTAATGTGCCACGCTGCCTTTTAAGAAAATATAATAAAAACTTAAATCAATTAAAAAAGCTTGTATAAAGCCATTATTAAAAAAAACTTTTCCTAGATGAAGTGATATACCTAGTCATATTTGGATGTTTTCAATAAAGATTGAATAAGTATTTTCTTGGGAACTATCAAAAATATTAAATTAAATATTATCCGAACGAAAAAAGTTCGGGAGCCGAACAAAATTCTCTTTATGATCGAACAATGAAAGCGTTTACCAATGAAAGCAAATTGCACAGAGTTAAATTCGTAGCATGCAATTAAACAACGGAGTTTGAGTATGAATTTGGGCGGATTTTTCGTTTGTCCTGTATTGTTTGTCAGTGCGGATTTTCCGCGCCGGCGAACGTTTGTGGGCACTTCGTATGCTCGCAGCTAATATAAACGGACTCATATGTAACAGTAGTATTTGCATTTGAGGCGGATTTGTCCCGCGGTTTGTTTCGGGCGCGTTTGAATTATTACAAATTCGGTGGACCGACGCGACCGGACCGACCGTTATACAAACGTTTCGTTGGAATAAATGGGTGTGCGGAGTAATAACTGCAAAAAATTGAAGTGGATTGATTGGACGGACTTTGTATATGCTATTTTGGAAAGTGTATAAGTTTTGAATTTACAATTAAAAACATTAATCTAATCTGTGTTACAAAAAAAATATACTTACAGACGAATTGAAAACCTCCTTCTTTTTAGAAGTCGGTTAATAACCTGTGTTAATAAATAACCTATTCAAATATTAATGATAGATCTACTGAAGAAGATAAAACAAACATTGTATCTTCCAAATATAACCGCTAACAAATAACAGTAGAGTACCGCAGTAATAACAACAAAGCTTACTGAAACCGAAATCATTTTATCGCGCTCTTGTAAAGTTGCAGGTGCTCGCGTAAGTTGGAATCGCAAAACCGCTACATTCTGAGCTGATCGTAAATAACGTCCTAGTTTTACGATCGGGGTACGTCTTAACGTGGATCGGATACAGGGAGGGCAGAACAGGAGGAAAGAAGACTTAAACTTAGCTCTAAGACCCATTCTCTCTCTACAAGTCTTTAAGACTCTACGACTCTACACTTACGTCGATTTGATAACATACACACACTGCTAGACAGAGAATAGACTGGAAGGATGGTATCGACAAAAATAAGCAGAAATAAATTTTTGTGAAAATAAAATGTTGCACATAGACTCCTCTTCGTATTTACTCCGTGCCTCTTACAAAGTTTTCTCGATCGGAACAGTTCCAGTTTTACTCGGCAAATTTCCGCAAATCTGAAATCCGGCTCGGTATCAATTCGGATGTGTGGTGCTCTGTTCCAGCTACTTTAAATAGGTCGTCTGATATTCATTGAGATAAACGATGTACATTGAGGCAATTAAGTCTTTATCTTTAATGTTTTATTCAAAATCATCTATTCCACACGCTGAAAGATTTAATAACATTATTTGTAACAACTTTCTCTAACACGTTCAAAATGAATAATGCAGGGTCGTTATCTTTGTTGAATTTAGCTGTGAATTTGCATCAGTTTTTCTGAGTTTTTGGTACTTAAGCATTTAGAACAAAACACACAGTCACAGGATTTCTTTGTCATCAGAGTCCAAATTTAAAACAGATATACTTAGTTATTTTATAGTGTGTGTAGGTAACATCATACATAAGTCCTCGATTTGCGGCACAAGCCGTTAGGAATGTGAGCAGCATTTAAAACTCTAATTGAGTATTATTTATGACACAAAATGTTACAGGAGCGGGCTGAGTATAATTATGGGCTGAATACTTTTCATTTCTGATACTTATTTCCAGCAGCAAACTAGTACCTAAACGATTGATGAGGAATGTACTGCAATAACTAAGTACATAAATTTCGTATAACCATTTTACGGTTAAAATGTTACACTGTTAAAATAATATACTTATTACCGTTAAAAATAGATTATTAATTTGTTTACTTTACGTAAAATACCGACAAAGTCGACAATCTAAGCTGGATATAATATATGATACGTATACCGTGTTAGCTGTGAAATGAATGCATTAAATATACCTACCCATTTAGGATTCATTTCAATTAATCTTAACCACAAATGAACTGAAATACAGGTCATGAAGTTATTGATTTAGAATTAATTATGGTAGGAATTAGCGTGGGCAGATTTACGGTGAACAACATTTAATTTTACTTTAATTAAAAGCCCCTCATGGGATTTGCTCCTTTTTAGCAATTAAGGTCAAACGGGATATTTGTGAAATTTGTTACAAATATACACATAGGAGGTATAAATATAGGACCTCCTACTGATAATAATTTCACTGTATCTAGATACCTACCTAATATTATAAATGTAAGAAGGTATCTATTTTCGTGCACATAGCTCGGATCTTGTTACGACCGCCATTTTAGTGGAATATTTTCATACCGCATATTTATGTATTGCACAATTGTTGAAAACATCTTGCATGGTAGGTACTAAAATGAACCTATACATCATATATGTGGATACAAATTATCCACTTCGGTACTAGCGAACGAAAATGTTGAAATTAAATCTTATGATTTGACTTTAATGTAACGAATAACTTGGTACTTTTCATTTATGTTTGTTGAAATCCCGAAAGCCTTTGCCACTTAAAACGCCCTAAAAAAAAAAAAATAGGCCCATATTATATTATTATGTAGATAGATACAATTTTTCGATTTCGATAGATACGATTTAAGTTCTAACAAATTATAGGGGGTTTGGTCCGTCCACCTGATATTATTCTACTTCTTTTCTATTTTAATTTCTGTACATAAAGGCATAGCACCCGTCATAATATTTTTTGGTTATTTTAGTATTTATACAATAATGAAATACCTACTTACAGGGGCGTACGTATCTACATACATAAGTTAACACTTGACAATTTTTAACACCCTGCCGATGCTGTGGGTGTCGTCAGTTTTTGCTCGAGATCTTTAATCACACGATCGACTTTGAAAAAATTCAGAGTAGGTGAACTAAGTACACATAATAAGTACAAAAGGTAGACTAATGAAGGTGGTACTAAAATATGCACGGTCCATGTGCGTCGCGGCCGCAGCGTTCGTCAAGTCACGCATTTCGACGGCCTGCTGGCGCCTCACCAATCTACTCGCTATTGTTGTATGCAACAGTGTATATAGACGTATTTGAATGAATTAATAACTTTATTTGTTCCCATAGAGATGTCTTTAGTTATAACCTTCGTATAGAAATCAACAGCAGTAAGAAATATTCACCCAATTAAAAAAGGTTGCCTATTTGTACTTGCATATAAAATAAAATTTAATACAACTACGCTACTTTAGGTAAGTTCCTAGTATGGAGGTACTTTAAACTTTAATTAAAAGAATATTTGTAGGTCAAGGTCACAAGAAATAAAGACAAAAGAGACAGACCAATTAGTCAGGCGCTATAGTATTCAAAATACCCTTGGAAATGATACCTACTGCTCTCACAAAAGGTCTCACGCAAAAATTAAGTATTCTTCATTACGAGTAGATAAATAACTTATTATTACCTGTCGCAAGCTATACAACTCTGCTTGCGAATATGATTTTGGGCTATGCGTGGCAAATTCGTGAGCAAAGCTAAAAAATGCAAAAAATAAAGGCAATTGCATCATATATCTATGCTTGCGTTCATGCGTTTAGACTCCAATGCATTGCACCTAGATATACTCGTAGTATGTACTTAATAATCCCTTACCGCATGGACTTTTTTGGTGTAGAAAAAAAATTATGACTTATCATTTCACTTAACTACTTATTTTTCCGATTTCGTTACAAAATCAAATATTTTTGAAAATGAGTTGTATTACTAATGTATACATACATACTGTGTAGGATCTAGTACCATACACGTAAAAGGGGATACCTATAGGGCCTAGCCCATCGATAGAGGCGGCAACGAGGGCTCAGCAAAACAAATCAGGGTTTAATAACGTATAACCCGTTTTATAACCTTTAGGTACGGAGCCCTAAAAAGACTACTAGAGTCGATGCGCGTTTTTGAATTAGGTTAGGTTGATCTTTTTAGATAGCACAGATTATAAAGGAACCCGTCGACATGCATAAAAAAAGTTACAAAACCGAAAAAATAAGCGATTATTTTGTAAACATTTATAATACAGTGGCAATAATTCCTGTTTCGTAGCTGGTTACGAGGTATTTGGATACGAAAGTGGACGAAGGGGAGAATTTTCAGTGCGCATTTTTTGTACTTTATTGACAATTATAATAGGTACGTTATGGTCTTTAACGTTAGATTTATTTTAGACATAGACACGAGCCTTAAGCCTTAGGTACTTATTCAAGAAAAGTCAATTCGGTAATACGTACGAATATAATTTATAAGCCGTTTAAAACTTCGTATAAATATTCCACATTTGGCATATTAGTTACATATTCGCAGCGATCGGCAAACGTGGAATTGGTGCATACGGTAAAGTATTACCACACACACAAAATAAGGAAAACCAGTTTGAACTTAGGTCCCGAATGATACACTAACATACCGAACAAGGCCTGAACGAAGCTTAACCTACAATATTTTTTATGTTGTGGGTTAGGTATGTATGTGGTTTGAACCCGTTATTTTCTTTCACGACGCAAGTGATATATGAAACGATAAGCTATAATGCAGAAAAAAAGTTGTAGAACTATGTATAATAAACTATAAGTATTTATTGTAAATTATTAAAAAATTATTTGGGTAATACCTAAAACCACTGTTGAGTTGGGTCTCTCCCCAAGTCCACACAAGCGGGGAAGGACCGGAGCATACTCCACCATGCTGGTCCAATGCGGATTGGTGGAGATACGGGTTAGTGGTCAACAAATTAATGTCGGACGTTCTAAAACCGCCCATAGGGCCTCCGACTAGGTTTTACGACTGTCATCCGTCGATAACAGCCGGGACCGAAAGCTTAAAGTGGCATCCTAAGTACAGAGTTTGGGTATTATGTGTATCAACAATACACACAATACTTAGGTACATACACAAATAATTTTGAACTTTGCAAATTTAACCCTAACTATAATGCCTTGTGAAATTCACGACAGGTTTAAGATGTCGCAAATGTTAACCGCAATTGCATTAGAACACCGCGTGTATGTATTGATTGCAACCTGTTTCCTCTGAGCACTACGTGTTGTAGATAAGCGCATGCAAAACAAGAATCTGTGACAGAGATAAGGAAATGATAACAATTGCGACAAATCTTGAACTTTTTAATGATTTCACAGTGCATCATAATATGGACGGTCTAGAATTAGTGATTTAAAATTAGAATATGTACTTATCTTACTTTATAGGTAATTAATTATCTGTTATCCATCTTACATCTGTTATACATCTGGATCTTACTTTCCCTTTTATATACTAATTAAAATTGAATATACAATATACCACATAAAAATATAGGCACATATATGTTTGTTACATCACCTTCTAGACCGTGGCACTTGGCTAGACTTGTGACTGTGACATTCCGCACGCCATATGGTCACTGGCCCTCTACACACTCTTTATGAATCATAACAGTAAATGTGATCCTAACAGTATTATGAATACAACTTTAACGTGTAAGTAATGATGGTGGCAAATGGTGGTCACGTCATTCTCAAACCGCCTACAAAATGGGGACTGTTAATACAGTTTAAAAATAGATAAAAACGTTTTTCTATTTTTATTATTAACTGTTAATACTTCGGCGCACACTTTGATAAGGATAATTTTGTACAATAAATAAACGACCAAGTGCGTATTCAAGTAAGAGAACGACAAATATTAATTTTCTTAAACTTATCTGAACATCTCACAGAGAGATCGGTGAGTTATTGTTTGCCATAGTCGACCTACCTGTACTAAGATTATTTAATCGATTTATTACAATTACACTGTTATTTGTCTTGAGAGAATCGAGCGTGCATGGCATGGGAATCTATTAACAATTAACAACTTTAATGTCGCTATGAAATTGTTTAATACGATCAAACCGCAATAACCACATTCATATTTTGTGTACTGCTTTTAAGTATCTTTTTTAAGCCATCGACTGACTAGAAATGACTTTGGATTAAATTAATATGCTACGTAGTTAAAATAAGGTTAGGTATTCTTTTGAGTCAATTTATTAGCCTAACCAACTAGGCACAGGCCGTATAAGTAAGAGTATCTACACAGTACCTACATACGCTTTCAGAATTGCTTTATCAATTGCAAAACTGTCAACTCAATACAAAGGTAAAAAAATTACAAATAAAAAATGTATCTGCGCCTCTATGAAATGGTAAATAAATTCTAAATTCTAATATCTATGTATATTCTTACTTGATCATTAATAATAAAAACGCGTGTACCTAATGTTTTCAAATGCACTAATGAAAATAATTATGATTCGTTTACCACTGAATAATCATAACTTTAATATATAATCAAATAACATTTTAAATAAAACAATTTTATAGCAAATTGTTTGGATTAGAATTACCGAGCGTAAAACTATATAATTGCTTTTTGCTTGGTTAAAGACTTCAACGCGCAACTCGCCAAAACTGTCAGTGCTGGTAAAAATTCAATAATTAACATTTTAAGATTATTTTTAGCAAGTTTTCGCGTTTGATTTTTATCTCTTTCTAATAAGTAGAAAATTATAGGTATACTTTCCTATACCCACTAGATGAATGAATAATAATTGAGTACATTCATAGCGTATGCTTTGTAGCGTGTACTTTTACTACGAATTAAACCATTATTAGTGTAAAGGTAGTATGGATAGTAATTTTACCAGATAAATGTACCTACTCAAATGATATTTGTACTTGCAGTTGGTTTTAATTTATTATTTATTTAGTTTAAAGTTTAATTATCTCAGTTCTTATACACTACCAATATTAAAACTTTATTTTTAAATATTGGCCAATCAATAAGCACTCCATGCTTATCTCTTATTGTAAATGTGAAAAAGAAAAAGATGCTCATAAACAAGTTTTTCAAGCAACAAGAACAAATATTTTTTTTGAGTTATCTCATTTGAGTTATCTCACTATTCCATTGCAGGAAAGGAAACGGATTAATCCATTTGGCGGGTAAATGTAAAGTTATTATAAAGTATTTTATTAATAGTCAAGATAGGAGGTCATATTATTTTGTATTACTGTCATTGTGTTGCAATTGCAAAAGTGTTATAAATAAACGGAAAGAGTACGAGTACTTTTGTTTAAGTAGTCACATACGAAGTCTAGTAAAAAAGGTAACTTGTTTGACACCCACTAATTACTTAGCATCATCATTATCACTACTAGCTACATTACCGCATCTGCGGACACCATCATACTAAATTGTAAACAGACCATACAAGAAAACGATAAAGTATGTTGACGATTTCTCTAAAGAACCGACATTTCTCTTTTAAAATTACTTGTTGCATTTTTTACAAGAGTATACAGAAAATATTTAACGTTGTTCTAGTATGTAGCAAAATGGAGGTATGAGATTAGGTTATGTGTTTTTTTATGTTTTTTTTGTAAAGATAAGATGGAGGCAGCCACCGAGACGCGCTACAGTTAGGCTGTTACGTTATAATGAGCGATGAGCGTGTTCTATCTACGCGTTGGATGGAACCAGACACATCCAAATGACCATCTACCATCTGTCTGTCGCCTACCGTTGCCCGCCACCACCGACAGGAGGACAAGTAAACCGTTGTCCGTGTCCGGCTATGAAACAGTTCGCAGAGTTTTGTTTTTCTAGTGCATTTAAATACCTACATAAATACCTTTATAGGTTTGTATTAAGCAAAAGAATAGCAAGCGCAATGCAAAGCCCGTAAAGATGTTACATACTCGTAGAAAATCATAAAAAAGGCATAGCGCAGTACATTCGCATCGTAAGCATAAGTATATTCTGGTATACCTACACGTTACGTGTATACCAGAATATACTTATTATGTTAAGGTACCTAAACAAGATTGGTCGTTGACCTCATTGAAAAAATACGTCGTGATCGGTGAATAGGTAAGTCTGTTTTCAATGTTTTCATTCATCGCAGCCGCTTATAAAGAGTGAAAACACCGTAATGAGTGTAAGCAGTGTTTTTCGCGTCGTAGGTACCTACAGCGTAATGATGCTATTATTCTGCGGTTCTCAGTCGTACGTCGAAATAGAAAACCGATAATTAAAACGATGGAATAAAAACAGCACGGGTACTTAATTTTTTATTTGCTATCTTACTATTTAATTTTGATCATCAGGATTTATTGTAGCTACTTAAGATAATGTAGTCCATACTAAATTCTTCACTTTAATATGCATGAGTAATCGATATTTCTTTCACGAATGGTAATGAATATGAGTCATGTCTTTGAGTGTTTACTATTTCCATTTAAAATAATGAGACCTTTGGTGCGATACAGTTTGAACAACTGTTTTGCATCACGATAACTCCAGAATACAGCGTTAATTTAATCTCACGAGTACAAGACCGTAACTAAAAAAAGAGGTCATAATGTGAAGCGGTCATATGTAAATCATTATAATATTTTAAAAGTTGTTTAAATTAAAAGTAAAATTGTACCAACTTATTATTATTTTTAACTTGTTCGTATAAGTACAATTTTATTCTAAGTATAATAACTATCATTTTATTATTTATAAGCTATAAGACTGTACAATACAACAGATCTACCTATATATACCTATTGTGTTATGTTAGTTGTTCATATTAACTTGCGTCAATAATAATAATTCAGTCATACAATCGCAATTATTCCTGTTTTACGCAAAGTTGTGCGGTTCAGCTAGTCATTTATAAAATGTAAACAGACAGAATTGTTAGTAGAAATTATAATGTAGAATGATTCTATGTATAAGAATTAAGAATGATGGTATGCACATCATTAATTCTAATAGATAGAATTAGCATAGATTACACACAAATTTGGCCTAGTTTCGTAAAACTTTAAATTTTGTATCAAAAAAAGAATCCTTGAATGAAAACCTATTTGTTCTGGTTCCATATAAGGATTCGAAGTTACGCCTTAAAAGTAAACATGTTTTTAATGCGTGAATTCGCACTGCAACCTTAAGTAAGAGACAAGTGAACTCACGGTGCAAAACACCGACTGAATCGCCATTTAAGTTTTAAATATTGCATAAAAGTAGCAGATCGGGGTCGAGCCCGCAGCCTCGACATCAATTTGCCGTAAGTTCACTGAGCTCATTTTATGTTTCTCGAAATATAAGTACTTATTAAAAACAGTGTGAAAATTATGAGGCAGCGGGAGCGCATTCCTGCGGGAGCGCGGGACGAGCGGCCAAGCGGCGGCGGCCGGCCGGCGCCCACGCACGCCCCAGAATAGCCACTCCATCTCGCTCGCGAGGAAAACCGCTATGCACAAATTTGTGCATGTCTTTGGTTTCCTGATACGTAATATTACTCTTTACGGTTAACTCATGGGGAAGAAACCTCGCTGGCTGATCTTAATTCGCATAACCGCTGACTGCAGCGCATCTGTGGTTTTTGATGTTAATGGCGAAAATCGCAATAGCCAGTTTTAAGTATTTTAACATTTTTTAAAGATGTTTTAAGATTAAGTTCTAATGTGAGGAGTGTTAGACCAAAAAAAATAAAGGACGAACCTCGTTGTTGTGTGAGCATCTGGTGGGTGTAATGATGTTCAGTGCGCTGCACGCGCTCCTGCTGCTGCACGACGTGCTCACGCCTCTCGGAGCGCTGCTCCGACCACCTGGACTGCTTCTCCATCACGCCGCCACCGCAGCACAACTCACAAAAAAAACTCTCACTCGACGCTACTCGTCCTTATCGTATTATAGCGGTCGCTTCGGCGCTCGCCTAAAATTAAATAAATACGCCACTGCGATAAACTTATACTAGTCCACGGGTTCATTTAGCAGAAGTCAAGTCATTATAACCCAAGTCCAACAACCAAGACGTCGGTCGATTGCGAATAGTTAGCGGATAGTGCAGAACCGGCAGATCGGGCGCTGCGCAGGCGCTCCGAGGGCGGCGGCGGGGGGCGGCGCGACCGAAATACGACGGGTTATTTTGAGACGAGCACTCCCGCGCGCCTCCCCAAGTGCCCCACGCTCCTAGCGCCCGGCCCCACTCGCCTCGCTTCACTACCATGCCTCCCGCAATACCATTTTTTATTAGGCACAAGAACAA
>DWBW01000413.1:0-10382 GCA_018231125.1 Spialia spio | reverse complement strand
ATTGTATGTTATTAATGCCATGCTCCATGATGTTCCGACTGTACCCACTGACTCAGTATTGATACTGATCAAGTTCAGATGGCGTAGAAATAGAGGAATTTATATATTTTGTGCATACTCTAAAGCACCCTCCTCTTTACAAAATAAAGAATGGCACAAAGAAAAATGTTAAACTTAATATATGTACTTTCCTACCTAATGAAGTTTTCATTTGTAAAAAAAAATCCATGAGGAAGCATTCTAGGAGTAGATAATATGTAGGTGTTAGTGATATTTGAACCCTAAAAGACCCTATAAAATCTACATGTCTTTAGTAACGTTATATGAAGAGTGACACTAGAAAATGCAGCGCAAATGCATTCTCTTGATCGTTAAGATGGAATGCTTCCGAAGAAGATTCATCTTTTGGCACACTTGAAAGTGACTCTAGTAAATAAAGTTCCTAAAATCGGTTAAGTATGGACGAAATCATGAAACTATAATATAGGTAGGTATATGCTTAAAAGTATGGTAAAAAGAGTAATGAAGAACTGAGAGTAATAAAGAATTAGAAAATGAATAAAAATAAGTCAGTTTAACGATCCACTACATAATTAATATAGTCACTTAACGCCAAAATTAATTAAATAATGATAAAATTAAGAAAGATAATAAAAATAATAAAATTTTACTACAATGTTTCTTTTTTTAGTCTTACTTAACTGTCAATTGATTTTTTTCGTGGCATGGTCTTCAGTTTAATAAGCTTACTTGTTTAACAGATGAAGTTATGCAGGTCAGCCATAAAAACGAATATAAAATGATTTTACGCACGACGGATAATAAAAAAATATTCATATGGAATGTGCGGCAATTCAACTGAATTTTATTTGTTAAATAGTGTGGTAGGGAAGGTAGGTACAGTCAAGCACATTCATCTTTCCGTGAGCGATGTACAGACCGCTGCGAACGGATAATAACGTTGTAATGTGAAGTAGACAAGTGATATTACGTGCGTCCTCCACTCGCACGCGAAGGGTGGTTAACTTACTTATAAATGTAATAGATACATAAATACTTATCTATCTATCGACGCATATTTTTTTAAGCTGATTTTAATGACGATATTCCCAAAATATTCGTCCGTTGAATTTCAAATATTGAAATGACATAAAAGTGAAACGAATAATATTAGGTACAGACACGGTTTAAACAATATTAACGACCGACTCCTTACTTCCAGTTAAATAGTTTGGCTTTACTTGTTTGTGTCTCAAAATAACGCAAGTTTTATTTGTTTAGAACTAGCTTGGAAATCTTGGAATACAGAATTCAGTTAACAAACTATTTCAATATGAAAACAAAATGCCCGAAAAACATGCGTTACGACATTCTAACATTTATTTCGAGATAATCATATTTAATAATTACACACGCAAGCGGCGGTATGCGTTAAAAATGCAAAATACACATTTAATTTCAACCCCCGTGATGGAGGTAAGGGTGAATTGGCACCCCCAGTTAATTAATTGAATACCACCTGCCGTAGCACGGTTTAGTGCACCCACTGTAAAAATAAAAATATTCCACCACAACGGTTAGTCACGTGACACGAAATTAAGACATTTTTATATTATTTTAGCCATGCGTGACTATGTATGTGTATAGAATGTTATGTAACAGATATGGTAGTAAATTTGTTTATGTGTACTTATAAGGGAACATTTTTCGTTTAAAATACCCAAATTGAGCTCTCCATCTTCCATCTATGCTTTCCTGTTTATTTATAACATAATAAGGTGTTCATTAAAGGCTTTAATTAATTTCAATACTTAAAGAAAATAAATTCCTAGCAGATCTATCGTCTAAGTGAACTGGAAACAAAGGAGTCGGTTGTTGTATGTTATGAATGTAATGATGAGATTGAGGATAAATACTTACGCGTAGGTAAAGCTACTTAAAATTGTACTACAAAAATTGTGGTTTGTTTTCAGTAACAATCATTTCAGATTTAAAGACGAAAATATTAAAACCGCAAACATCTGCGAACCACAAGTTGTCTTTATTACCTTCCACATAAAAATGATTCAACCACAAAGGAATTAAGTCGACAAATCTCGTTTCTTTCATTACGAAAATTAGCTCATTTAAAAAAGGAACTTTTTTTAAGATTTTTCACCGCAATGTAAATAAATAATTATAATTGTGTCATTTTAAAATGATAGGTTTCAAAAACGTTAATTGAAGATTGAAGTATTAAAATTCTTTCGACTTAATATGCGGTTTATAAAATAAGAGCAGTATCGTATCATTTTGTATCACAGCCGCGTTGTAACTACAAAAGTGACACGTGTAATCATTTCAAACATATATCCTTATTGCAGTATATTAGTCCTGTTATTCATAAGGGAATCTGCATTCCATCCCAATACAATTTGCATTTTCTTCAAGAAGTTTTTTAAAAATTGTCAAAATGTCACTTTTAAGTAATATTTATGAGTGCAGAGGTAAAATAATGATATGTATATTATAAGGGGCTTACGAGCCAGGGTGCTTTGAGCCCTCGGGAGCATTTGTCAATGCCTGCGCAGGTGGGCGTTGCTCTACGCATTATATTACTCTATTTTTTGGTTCATTACAATAATATTTTGTCGGAAATCACTGGAACTAGTCTTTTAGTGTGTTGTGTGTGGCCTCATTAATCGTTAGGATGACTTTTAGAACTTTATTAATGGTATTACACGTTTCGTCTAATGGATGTGTGTTTTATAAAATTAACGTGAACTTTGTGTTAATGTCCAGATAAAACTAATAACAATACGTTTACTATTGATAGGTACCTGCTCTAGGGATTTAATCCTCACATTTAAAATTGCAAAAAAAAAAAACAAATGAGGGAATAGTACAGTTTTTCGTGTGGCACTTTTATGCCGATAACGGCTTAAGCAGCTCTGAAGTATATTCACCTATGTACTCTTCTTTGTATAGTATAGAGGCGCTTTCGCCTATCTTTTCTCTCTCTTAGATTCATAGATACTCCTACCACTTATTCAAATAAAAAATAGTCTTATCATAGGTACTGAAGATACTTAATTTCTAGCTGTCAATTTAAAAACCCCTATTTTCTTAAATTCAAATAGTGAATTGTTCCAATAATAAACGTCAATATCCAACCACTCAGTGGTTCGACGATTTAATAAACGTCGGATAAACAAGCATTAAGTTGCACCAGTCATTGGCCGGATCATAACCGAAACCGAAATCTTCGGTGAGTCGAGTCAAGTCATGGTTCAACGTGAAAAACGACCTCCATTAAGGAAGTGAATACATTTAAAATAATCGGCTTAGTCGTTCGACGTTGACGTACATATATTCGTACTTATCTTACGGAGATACCGACACAGATATCCCGAACTAATCCCTTACACAAACATCTGAGAAAGACTCGGCACTCCTTGTACGGATGATCCCGGTAATTGAATGGCCGTACGTAACTTTGACTTGAACAAAAGTGCCTAATAATTTATGCGTATAATCTGACGCGCGTCGTACTCCGTGGTTTTATTCGTTTTTCCCAATCGGGACCTCGCTTCCTTTGTTGGATTCAGATATAACCCTCACAATGCCGGTGACAGTCACAATATTACCCACATGCGCGTTCTTTATCCAGATCTTTATACGCCGAGCTTTACCATTCCAGTATTTACTGGGATTAACTATATAGGACTGAGAATTTATGCGTTCCAAATAATCTTAGATCCAATGCACTTGCTTACATTTGTCTCCTTTTGTTAAAGGAAATATTTGCTATGCCTGCCTCTCCAATAAACTGTGTAAGATACAATCTGTCTGTGACTTTAAATTATTGACGCGTGACGGGAGGCATAAATGAATTTTGTATTTGGAACCTTAAGGGAATAAATATTAAACAATTTCATTACGATATGTTATGTGTTGTTTATAAAAACCTCTCAAAAAGCGTATTTTTCTTCCGTTTCACAAGGATAACAGATAAGAAAAGAATGGATTGTTGTTTGTGAAGATACCAAACTCTAACTTATTGAAGAAACACTTCACAACCGGTCGACACTTCCAAGAAACGTAGACTCATAGCTATGAAATAAAAACGTATGAATTGAGAACATTATTTTTACAGAAATAGATTCAGTAGGGTGGCTCAATCAAGCAGTGATTCTGTTGACGTCTGTGACATGTCACCGCGTAGTTACAAATGTAACTTGAAATGAGGAAATTAATATTAATGTATCATAAATAGTTGATAGCAGTTTCAGGGGTAGAGCTGGGAGAAATGAAATGAAATATTTCATTCATTAAGCGGTATTCACATGCTCTATGAAAGTCATATTTAATAATATATTATGACTTCGGACTATGGAGAAGAAAGCAAAAACCTTTTTGCACTCCTTTAAATCAAGCTAAAAAGGCGAGTTTAAAAATAGCTATTAGGCTGCGTTTCCACTCACTTAGCTAAGCGAAGCGGAGAAGAGCGGTGCAAGAATTGACTAATAACAATGCTCCGCCCAGCTTCGCGTCAGTGGAAACGCTGCCTTATTGGTCAATTCATGCACTGCTCTTCTCCGCTCCGCAACAGTGGAAACGCAGCCTAATAGCTATTTTTAAACTCGCCTTTTTAGTCACAGAATTAACCGGTCTTTTCGGATTAAAGGAATTCTCGCTTACCGTCAGCTTTTACATATAAAAGGTTTAAACTTTTAATGATAAAAAATCGAATCCCTCAATAGTGAAACAAAAATACATACTCCCTAAATTCGGTAATCAGGAGGTGTTCATTAATTTTTAAGAACTTTCTTTGATAAGACTCCTTGTTTACATGGACAACAAAAGTTTTAATGGAATTACGAAGCGTTGACCTCGGCGACGTGAGAATCCTGGGAGTAGGTAGCATTGCGTTTCGTAACCCTTAGCAATTATTACTCCAATTATTGTATACAAACAATGTGATTGTTTTATTAACGTTTTCGGTAGGTAGGTACATACAAGATATCGATTGAAGCAACGTGCTTAAAGTTGTCGAGTCTCGTAAGTATGAAGTAGGTAGTACCTACCTACCTACTTCATACCTACCTACCTACTTCATATCTTTTGTAAAATATAATAATTTGACTACAATCATAAAAGATTTATGCTATCTTTACTCCAAAGAAAACGCTGTATTCAGCAGCAAAAAACTGTAATTCACCTCAACATGAATATTTTTAATTAAAAAAAAATAATTCGAAAATTCATTGACATTCCATTTCCATTGAAAATTGAAAAGATATTGCACATAAGTTACAGTCAGCAATGTAAAAGCATTTTGGTTAAATCGAGTTGGGAATACAAGAAAAAACAATAAACTCAGTCAATTAACAGGCCATGAGTGCACAGTAGTGCTTTCAGTGCCAATCGAGGTGCAGGACAGGAAAGGCCGATGGAACATTGTGTTCGAAATAAAAAAATACAAAAATGCCGCAAGAGCTAAAAAACAGTCTACGAGTGGGAGGTACAATATCAGTTATTCAAAATGTAACCGGCCAGCTGTAGGTAATTGTAAAAGAATCGGTTCATTACCAGGTACTATATATTATCGTTATGTAAAAACTTCAGGTTTTTGTAAAAAAAAATAGTCCGCCATTTAAAATATATTTAGTTTTATTATTTTTTTTAACTTAATTTCTACCTATTATGGTTTATGCGATACAGCTTGATCAAAGACGGACAGACGGACAGACAAACGGTCAGCAAAGTTCCAGCAAAAGGGTCTCCTTTTTTACCCTTTGGATACGAAACGAAAGTATTGAGTATGTTTACGTAATATTTATGCTAAAGTTGTTTTACGATGTCGTCAGTCAGATGATGTAGTCACCTTGCAAGTTTCTTATAATTAACCAATGAATAACCACGACGAAACTCAGAACAAACTAACACAAGTTACAAGAGCATTCCGATGGATGAGAGCTGTTTCATTTATTTATAGTCGGCTTATAAAAATAATGTTAGAACTCCACTGTCATATAACAAGGCATTGAGTGCCATCTGAGGCGTCCGTATAAATTATTATGGAAGACCAAATATCTTTTTGAGTACTGTTTTGATGTGCTCCCCTCAACACCCATGACCAGTTATACTCAAAGTTTCAAGAGCAGGCACTTACTTCTTTGACTTTAACAGCTTTAATGGATTTAATGGTTTTATTTCAGACAAAATTAAATCATTCACTATGCATATAAATGTCATATAATTACATTGTACGAGTAGGTACTGACTCATATTAAATCTGGAAAAAATTAATAGTTTTCTTTAGTTATTAAAACTTTCAAAAATTATGAAATATCGCTAAAAAATAAAAAAAAATTATTACAATTTTTTTTGTGCTAAGTATGAAATTTTGAGCTTCAAAATGTTTTCATTAATTTACCTAAACGCAGTTTGAGTACCTTTCGCTATACCGACGATTTCTAGCAGTGAGTATACAAATAATATGATTAAGATGACAGTTCTCATAGGAACGACACGTAAGTACCTACCTGTTAGAGAGGCAATGGAATTCGACTTTTAATTAAATACGAATAGTTGTTTAGATAACACTTACCCACTTTGAAGGTATTGTTTGTTTAGAATCGAAAAAGTGTTAAATGACATTTCTTATGAACAGACTTTCTCAAAATATTGCGCCCACATATTGTTATCGTTCATCATTCATTTATTTTAAATATTAGATTTTATTATTGTAGACTATGGACATATAATAATATAATCATAAATATTATGGACATAATATACTCATCAACATAGTATAGTAACGAAGACGTAATTATGAAACACTTTTTCAATTTTTTACGTAATTTCAACTCCATTAAAAAATTGCGGGCGCATTTTTAAACATCTTCTAATGCTTCGTTTATTTTGGTTACTATAAGGATAAATTTGTGCTTAACAGCTATATGAGTATTTTTATCCGAAGGCAAGACATCTATTAACACAAATCGTTTTAAGTGAATTGTTTTAAGTTACGGGGAGCAAAGTCATTCTAATACTCGGGTGCATTAGTGGTACAACTTCTCCACCACTGGCGCACGTAAATAGGGTAGGCATATTTTAGCCACACGACACGATTTGACGACGTCACGACACAGTCGTGAAAGATTTATCATAAACACTCTGTGCAGTTGTCAATAATCGTACTGATTAAGATTCATAACAGAAATTAAACAGTATTTCTTGACTTATAGAAGTGAAATATTTTTCCAATCATTAGGGTCCCTGTCATTTCACTTTTAAAATCGGCTAAATTGAATTGAATAACCTACACTTCATCAAAAAATCGACTTGAACTTAAATATCAGTTTTGTTGATGCGTTTGTATCCTTAGATAGTAAGTAGGTAGGTAGTATTTAGATAGTAAGTAGGTAGGTAGGTGGGTATTAGAAAACGCTTTTAAAAATCTTAGGTGTTTGAAGTCGTAACGGACAAAACATCATGTCGTGATGCGTGTGGCGCTATTCATAATCGAGCTAAGAAATCCTCTTCCGTACCGTCTCTGACGAATTAAGTTATTAACGCTTCAAACAGCTGCTCAACACAAATCAAAGTGGCTGTTGCTGAGCACTCCGGCGCACGCTCTTACTTCACGACACTTTATGACCGTTTTATGGCCTCTTTCATATTCAACTTTCAGCTCCGACATCCTCTAGCGCTGGCGCGATTGTTTCCTCGACAAAATAAATTAATACAAAACAAACCAAGCCACTCGTAAAAGTGTTTATTTTACCCAGAGTCCTGGGATGTCCTCGGTTACGCCGCTTTGAACTTCACGCCCGGAAGCGCCTTCTTCATCACGTTTGAAGTCTACTGATCCTTAGTAAATTCGTAAATTATGTAACTGTCACAGCACTCGAGCGTTTATAATCTTGGTGGAACGGAGCTTAAGTTACATCGAAATAATCATCAGAAGTGCTTACCACGCGAAATTGCCAACGCTACAGCGTACAGAGTGTAGACACCGCAACAAAGTCAGCAATAATTCTACTTAAGGTCGAAACACTTTACCGTACAATATCAGGCGAGCGGCTTGTCACCATCGTGTTGAAAACGTCGTTGAGCGAGCGGTTATAAATTATTTACAGTTTCCACGCGAGCGCCGTGTATTTGTCACCCCGGGCCAAGGTGGGTATTAGGATATTGCTCCGTATTCCTAAGGGTCTCATTACAGGCGGGGCAGGCACGCGATACCTCTAATATTTCATCCTTAGCTTCAACCGCGAAAAAATGTTGAGAATACGCCATTTTCAACAGTAATATACGTAATACTCAATACACTTCAGTGCTCTAGTGGATGGATCCTCTTAATTTCATTAGAAGCAAATGTACCGTGGGAAGGAGCTGAGGAGCGATTCGGTAAAAAGGTTGTTTTGATGGTAGTTACATTAAGGTAATTGGTGTACGGCTGCGAAACATTTTTATTGCCCATCGTGGCGCTCGTTTCGGCTGCTCTGGCCCAATGGTTGTCAGTCTCCGCCGCCGGCCGAATTTTATACGGGATAGGATGTTAATGGAACGAATTTAAGTATCCAACGGATAAATTGGCTCTCAAGATTTATAGAACAACAAACCGCCAAATGTATGTATTTAAATTAAGGGGCTCGGTGCTAACGATACCTTGTCACGGATCTACGTAAGTCGTATAGCAATCTGCGTATATTGAAATAATCTAGTTCCCACGCATAGTCGTAGCGTAGCTATGCGTAAATTAAGTACGCTTGTAGCGTGATATGCTGAGATAAAGCGAACAGAACGATACACATAACTTAATTAAAAAGCGAGAACTACTCGTGGAACATAACAAAATATTTTATTGGAACGTAATAGAATAGAATATTATTATTGTTTTTTCTATCGCGTCGAACGTTCGACAAATGAAATTCGAAAGGCCAATATTGACTCATCACATGTGACATAAAGAAGTCATTAGGGCGTAAAATAGAATAAAAACTGTCACCATTCCATCTGCGAAGTCAATTGTCGCCCGCACGCCGGCCATAGTTCAATTTACTCACAATGAATTATTTAATAAAGTCATCCCGGTCTGGTGCCTCCATAATAATTTTCATTACGGCTTAAAGAAATTCTATGTAGATCGTATCTCGGGCGTGCCAGAGGAAACTGAGACGCGATTATTAAAAAAGCACATGTGGCCCGATGCGTATCGCAGACAGTTAATTACTTTTGACACGCAGCATATGATTCAATTATCATTATGATTTATACAACCAAGTAGGGGGTTCGCTAGCTATTTGAGCGTTAACGAACGCATTAATTTGGAGTTTTGGACGGATCGCGTTCCTGGCAGATGGCAGGCAAATTCTCACAGGGACACGTTTTTTTTGCCGACTTGCCTCGTTAACACGCTACCGATTTGTGTGGCCGAAGACCTCCAGGTCGTTAACTTTGTGTAGATACTTAATTATATATATTGATTTTATTAATGTTTTGATTTAATAGAACTGTTTTAATTCAAAATGGCGCTGGTGTTTAAATATCTTTACATCTATTGCCACTCCACCTTTCTAAAGCCTCGGTCTGTTAGACAAGTCTTCGTTTTCCTTTTTATTTCGTTCTTGTTTTATAATAAAATTTTTAGTCTCAACAATAAAATTTTATTGCCTTTTGATAAATTATCAAATTTTCTAAAAATGATTCTCTGATGGTTAGAACATAAGCAAAAGGTCGCCGGCTGTGCATGAACACCTTGGAAACAATAAATTACACTTATTATCGCGTAACATCTCAGGAGCCGGCGTTGTTCGGACAAAAACTGTTTTAATTGCTTAACTCTACCCTCCTGACCACATAATTCAGCTTCCAAACGCTTTCACACTGCACTCCTAACATCGCTAGTAGCTGCGGGCTCGGAAACCAGAAGTAATAAATACTAATTACAAGTTAAAATCATAATGATAACATCGCGGTCAAAACACCGAAAGCAAACGCAATGAAAAAAGTTTGTTGCCCATGGAAAAAATGTCGTTACCATATACATACTAAATCTTCCGTGACGTGTAATGGTCTTATGGGCTTATTTATCGTCGCCGCTCGTTTCGAGTGAACCGTTTAATAAATATTATCACACTTTAAGACGTCAACAAACGTGAGAAGATAGCCGTTGACCCGATTCGTGATATTTGTCTCATTTCGGGGATTAAATTTGATCGCTTCTGAACGGCAATGTCTTGTGTTTGTCGAATATGTCTTTACTGTAAATAGCGCAGTTGGTTTAAGGATCTTACGGGCGTCTTACAATAATTAGACCCGGCTTCAAATAGATTCACGGCTCGAGGACCCTTGAGTGACAAAAGCGGACTTATTACCAGCTCCCTTCAGCA
>DWBW01000412.1:0-10384 GCA_018231125.1 Spialia spio | reverse complement strand
TGGCTTAGTCTTTCATATGAAAGAGTTTTATAATATGTACCTACTACTTACGTTTTTTGAAATCGTTTGTATCTGATCCGTGATTAATTTTTGTGGACACAATACATCCACATCCACAAGAGTTCTAAATAATCATTGTAGGAGGGCTAACTACTTACATACAAATGAACAAAATGAACAAGTAAACTTCCTTACGTGCAAAATAAGCCACCAGTTTTGTTTGTGTTTGTTATTTAAGTGTTGGAGTACGTGTTTTCTTTACGCTTTAAAGGGAATAAGCGTCGTTTGTGCTGTTCCAGCAACCGAACAATCGAATATTAACACCTGCATTCTACGGTCACTGTAACGATAATAAGGTTGTCGCTTCTTGTTATTAATAACTGAGTTTTATAAAAATCGAAAATGGAGGGATCGGTAAAAAGTTAATATAAATGTTATTCATATTTTGAACGCACCTATAATTATACTTCCTCTATCAAGCGTACCATGAAGAAAGATGAGTTCAATATTGTAAAAGAGACTTTTTAATAAATATTTAAATTTGTCTACAATCTAAACTTTTGTAAACAGTAGGTAGGTACTTAATACTGATGTGTTCGTTTTGTAAAAGAAGCGATAAATAAGTTACTTTTAGCTGCTGAACTTAACTTTAGCTACTTGAAACTATTAGCCGTATATTTAAAAAGATTTCAAGCAGCGATATTAATTGATTTTAACGTCGAGCGAGTTTTAGGGAAGTCGTTCCTCAATTACTTTCACCTGAAAGTCTCTGAGAAAGTAAAATAGGGTCAGAAATTCAAAAATATAGCATGGACCGTTAAGCAAACGTAACATATGTGTCCATATAGGCCCTTTGGTGGTTTGACAACATCCGCGACGTACTGGCTATTACCTACGTATTTCAGAGGTGTGACAGTGTTTCCAGGAGAAATAAGCCTGAATTCAGAGAATACTTAAAAGGTTTTACTTATTCTTTTACCACAAAGCAACGTGAAGCAACTCCATTAATTTATATATATTCCAGTATTCACAGTCCCATTGTATTTCACTAAGTAGGCAGTATGCATCCTTTGTTTTTGATAAACAATAATGCAATCTCTCGCCGCTATGACCAAAGTCTTGCCGTCACACAACGAACTAAGATTTAGAACAATGTTGGAATATTGCAACAAAAAACAATTGTATTACGATTACGAATATGTAGTTAGTGGGTAGATAATCTATTTTTTTTAGATAGATTAGGATGGCAGTATGACAAATATAACAGATTGTCATTGTAATTATTAATAATGGTACATAATAGGTAAATTTTTATGTAAGTACCTTTACCTTTATGGAAAATTGAAAAGATTTTATTTCATGACAGTTACATAGAGATACACATACAGATTACATAGAAGAGAATGAAACTCTTATGATGAAATTAATTTGATAACGGTCACTTTAACTATTCAATAAAAAGCCGTTTAAGCCTTTAGCCGATTATCTCAGTCTCACAACTAAATCTTTTTGTTGCAGAACTGGCGGGTGACCACATGTCGGCGTCATCATGGTGATCGTTACCAGAGTGAGTACCTATGAGCAGATATTTTTAATATTTTTATTTGCATTGATAGGCAATTTGTGAACCTCAGTTTGTTTACTTACATTTGACGGACATAATTATGTATTATGTCATTACCTATATATTTTTATTATATATAGGCAAAGCAAATTATTTTCAAATTATAAAATCTTTTTTAAAATAGAATTATTGTTATATAGTATAGAATGTGTTAAATCGAATCAGTCTCATCTCATACGGTGTAAACAACCGCATAATTACGTGAAACGAAATCTTTGAACCCCCTTTCAAGATATTTTGCGGAACGTAGAATTATGAAACTTCCCACAGTTAAAGTTTATATGGTGAAGATGTGTGGAAATGGTTCGGAATTTGCACGTCACTTTTTCACAGACATCAGCCAGAGTTTTTTAAAATTAATTATTGTCGAAACTCGACCACAAGGCGATCACAATAAACAATCTCAAGATCGCGCCGCGATTCACAGCCGCATACATACATAAGTACCTTGTACTTACTGAGTTGCCTTGTACTTACGAGTTCAAAGTTCAAGGTCTCTTTACCTTATTACAATATTACACTGACTTGAAATCCTACATGAATGAGAAGTAAACGTTGACGGTATAGTTTAGTTATGCTGTTGGTTTAAACATTACGGATCCCCAAAGCGATAGCTAGCTACTTAAGCTCAGTAAAGATATACCTACTTACCTTTTATAAAATGAGGATTCCGATCATTATATTTGGCAACACATTCCGTTGGCCTGGTTTAGTTTAGAATTTACTTATGTCCGTGCCTGAAGGCGTTCACCTTACCCGTACCTATACTCGTAGCTCGTAGCCAGCACAGTAAGTTCAACTATAGGTAATAGGCATCTAATATTGTGTGGGTAGAATTGGTAGAACAATCTTAGATAGATTATTTTAGAGAGGACGTATTTTAATTACCTATCTACTGAGTTAACGAGATGCTATCAAGCCTCTTTTTTTTTGAAAAACGCAGGTATGGGTAAAACGTTTAAGTACCGGACCGGTATATTACTGGTTATTACTAGTTTTATATTAGCTTTATTATTACAATTACATATTATATTTATCTATATATAATTACGTGAAGCGAAAACTTTTCATCCATTTTTTAGATACTTACACAAAACATAGGGTTATATGAAACCTCCCACAGTTAAAGTTTATATAAAGATGTGTATAATCATATTTTTTTACATAATAGGGATTTTAAATACATAAAATTTACTAAAATATCGCATAAATACTACTAATTTTTACACACACCTAATACACACAGCAAAATTACAATGGAGGTATATCGTGTTTAAACTAATATATTATTTTTAATCGATAGCGCGACAAAATGAAGACTTATATGATCATAAATAATTAACTTTTAAGCTTAATGGTCTTGTCAACAATGTGACCGTAAACATGGGTGATGAACTTAAAGGCCAGCCACCAAGAAAGCGAAAGTGACCAGTGTGAGCACGCCCGCGACTTTGTGCTTATTTGCGTGGGATTTAAGGAGTAGGTAACAAGATCATATTTCTTAACCAAATTATTAAAATATTTTATTAGTTACTTTCTTTAATAAATTTATATAACTTTTATTGCATAGTATATATATACCTAATAACTACATAATGTTATTATGCGATAAACCGAAACCTATGCTCAGATCAGAAAATTGCGTTCATTAAATAAATAAAAAAAACATTCATAGAACAACAATTACCGCAACGACATCATAATTAAAAAAAACATCTAAAAATTTAAACCTAACTTAAATTAAATTTCCTTAGTTTTGTTCGCATATTCTTCCTATTAACATGTAAGTAGGCGATATGCATAGGTAAATTGCCTAAATGAAAACACATAAAATAAAATTCGCTTAAATAAATATGTACCTACCACCTTTCACCAAACTGTACAAATTCTTTCAAGTATGTTGTATATGTCTGCAATATATTTTATTTAGTTTTTACGACAATACTCTACATGTCACATTGTTAAAGGAGATCGTTTCTAACAAACCTTTATAACATAAAATTGTTAAACCTAGGTATATGGCGTGAATAATCTTAATTAGAATACCTACTCTTGTTTATAGAGCTTTTGTGAATAATGTAGAGTCATCTAGACCACCATTAAGTAAGTACCAACCAACCTGGGTTCAGGATAAATAGCTGATTTAAAAATATGTTTTTGTGTCGTCACTAAACTACAATAGTGAATGAGAAGAGATAGTAAATTGAGCAAAATTAATTTAGTGATCGACCTCGAGAAGACGCGGTCACAATGTGACTGATAACATATTGATAGTCGATATTGACTCTAGCCACAATGCTTACTTATTTGCCACATTTGTGTATTTATTTAAATGTAACAAATTAATGTTTATTATTATTTATTATTATGTTAATGTAAAAAATTAAGTGCTACCTCAATAATGAGCGCATTTTTCGAGGTAAGAGTTTGAATAATAATATATTTACTATCTAATTCTATCCATCCTGTTAATTTCATTCTCATTCTCAATTTACGCGTGCTTTGAGTTGGTTTAATTTAAAGTTTCATTGAGAAAATTTAGTAAAATATCACATTAACGACATGAAAATGTTGAACGCATTGTTATTAAACAGTAGGTCTACAGTACTTACTTCTTTTATATTCCTAACTGTCGTCATCTTCGGTCCTACACATTTTAATAGTGAATATAATAAACTTAATTAATTTTATAATTTTTATACAACGTAAATTAGGAGACGTAAATCTGAATTCAAGAAAAAAACAATAGGTACGTACATACCTAATTGATAATCATATCGTGGGACAATTTTGTTAATCTTTTCTATATTTCATAAAGATATATATTTAAGAAAATATTAATTAGCGGGTAAATACTTACAATAATGAATGACTACTAATTGAATATTCGAGTTAGGTAGATGACATTGATCTGTAAATTGATAGACACCAGTTGATACCGACTCACTTTCACGCGGATTGAGATAACTACGTGGACAGCCAAATAGTAGACGGTGTTGGCGGCCGCTGTATTGACGATAAGCTTGAATAATAATATCACTTTCTATTTAATTCGCAGGTGAAACCATTGTTTAAATTTAAAACGCCTACCTACTTTTTGCGTGGCAGTTTAAAAAATACTTAGCTGCATTACATACGAGCACCTTTAAAATAAACACATCATTTAAAAGATAGAGTGATATATTATGGCTACTTAATATTAATTTATTTAATTAAAAAGCTGTTCAAGTGTCGATAGTGTTAAGCTGCGCGGAATGAGATCGCTTTCATTCATTCTCATTTATACTATTGACATGTTGAAAGTTTTTTTCCTGTATACAAGCATTTAACAAATCTCAATTGATAATTCCAGGGTGATTACATATGGATCGAGCCAGTGTCCGGGCGCGAGTTCGACGTGGCCATCGGCGCGCGCGTTCTCGCCGCAGAGGGCCGCCGGATCCGCGTGCGCGACGACGACGGCCAGGAGCAATGGCTGCCGCCCGAGCGCCGCATCAAGGCCATGCACGCCACCTCCGTGCACGGCGTCGAGGACATGATCTCCCTCGGCGACCTCCATGAGGCGGGCATCTTGAGGAACCTCCTCATTCGCTACAATGAGAACCTCATCTATGTGAGTCACTGCATTTTCTACGCCTTTTCTTGACCACATTCATGACCGTAATTTAGCAAGGTCTTTACTAATATTTATAGACATTTTTGAAGCATATTTCGAAATAGGTATTCGCAAACTATTCTTTTGTATCAATTAGGTAATTTATGGTAAACTTGAGAATATAAATTAGAATAACACACTTCATTTAAAATTTATCTTTTACTTTCAGACTTATACGGGTTCAATATTAGTGGCGGTAAATCCATACCAAATTTTACCGATCTACACCGCAGACCAAATAAAGCTATACAAGGAGCGTAAAATTGGTGAATTACCGCCTCACATTTTCGCTATTGGAGACAATGCGTACGCACATATGCGTCGGTATGGACAGGATCAATGTATTGTCATTAGTGGTGAATCAGGAGCAGGCAAAACGGAGTCTACCAAGCTAATTTTGCAGTATCTTGCGGCTATAAGTGGAAAACATTCGTGGATCGAACAACAGGTGCAGTTTTAAATTTGTATCCTACCCAAGTTAGCCCTATATTTTGCCGTTTTGATTATTTACACTTTTATAACTATAAATACAAATAACTTTTTTATTGCAGATTCTGGAAGCAAATCCAATTCTTGAAGCTTTTGGTAATGCAAAGACGGTTAGAAATGACAATTCATCACGATTTGGCAAATACATTGATATACATTTCAACAGTAGCGGAGTCATTGAAGGCGCTAAAATTGAGCAGTATTTATTAGAAAAGTCTAGAATAGTCTCTCAGGGTGCAGATGAAAGAAACTATCATGTATTCTATTGTTTGTTAGCTGGATTGTCCAAAGAAGAAAAGAAGAAGTTAGAATTGGGAGAGCCGTCAGAGTATAGATACTTATCTGGGGTATGTTTTAGTGTACTTTTAATCGATGAGTTATTAAATATAAATTAGAATATGTATTTAAACGCAGTGTGTTATTTTCCAGGGTGGGAGTTTTACATGTGAAGGCAGGGATGATGCAGCTGAGTTTGCGGATATTCGATCGGCTATGAAAGTCCTCCTGTTCACAGAACCAGAAATTTGGGATATCCTTAAATTGCTAGCTGCCGTTCTGCATTGTGGAAATATTAAATATGAAGCAACTGTTGTTGATAATTTAGATGCTACAGAAATCATAGAACAAGCCAATGTGCGAAGAGTCGCGAATTTGTTAGGTGTTCCAACGCAGTCTCTAATTGGCGCGTTAACAAGGAAAACACTATTTGCTCACGGAGAAACTGTAGTGTCAACGCTTAGTAAAACTCAGTCAGTAGATATAAGAGATGCTTTCGTCAAAGGTATTTATGGTCGGCTTTTTGTTACAATTGTGAGGAAGATCAATGCTGCGATCTACAAACCAAAGTCAACAATGAGAACAGCAATTGGCGTACTTGATATATTTGGTTTTGAAAACTTCGATCATAATAGCTTTGAACAGTTCTGTATTAATTTTGCTAATGAAAATCTACAGCAGTTTTTCGTAAGACATATCTTCAAATTGGAGCAGGAAGAGTACAATCATGAAGGCATAAATTGGCAACATATTGAATTTGTTGATAATCAGGATGCTTTGGATCTAATTGCCTTGAAACAGCTAAACATTATGGCCCTAATAGACGAAGAATCCAAATTTCCGAAAGGTACAGATCAAACTATGTTAGCTAAGTTGCACAAAACTCATGGTCTTCATAGAAACTACCTCAAACCAAAGTCAGATATTAATACTAGTTTTGGATTAAACCACTTTGCTGGAATCGTGTTTTATGACACTCGAGGATTCCTAGAGAAAAATCGGGACACATTTAGCGCCGACTTGTTACAGTTAATACACATATCAACGAATAAATTCTTACAACATATATTCCAAGACGATATCATTATGGGATCAGAAACTCGCAAACGTGCTCCAACGCTCTCAACACAGTTCAAGAAGTCATTAGATTTACTTATGAGAACACTAGGAACATGTCAACCATTCTTCATTCGGTGCATCAAACCGAACGAATTTAAGAAACCGATGATGTTCGACCGCGGCCTCTGCTGTAGGCAGCTCAGGTACTCTGGTATGATGGAGACTATAAGAATCAGAAGGGCCGGATACCCAATCAGACACAGCTTCAAAGAATTCGTAGAACGATATAGGTTTTTAATTTCCGGCGTTCCACCGGCCCACAAGGCGGATTGTCGAGGGGCGACAGCAAAAATATGTGCGACAGTTTTAGGCAAATCTGATTATCAGCTAGGTCATACCAAAGTGTTCTTGAAGGATGCCCACGACTTGTTCCTAGAGCAGGAGAGGGACCGAGTGCTTACAAGGAAAATTTTAATACTGCAGAGGTCAATTCGAGGGTGGGTGTACCGAAGAAGGTATCTCAAGATGAGAGCGGCGGCAGTCCTCATTCAACGGCACTGGCGAGGGAAGCTACAAAGGTTGCGCTATAACAAGATGAAGGTGGGCTACGCGCGTCTTCAGGCGCTGATCCGAGCGCGGGTGCTGGCACATCGCTTCAGGCATCTACGGGGACATATTGTTTCATTGCAAGTACGTAGTTTTATTTTTCTACATAGGTATGTAAGTTACTTAATGTAATGTAAAGTAATTATTTAGCTAACGGTGTAACCGTGTAATACATGTAACAGGCAATGGTGGTTGCATTATATAAGAGGCACTGCACACTTATGACTATTCAAAAAGTTACATAAGAAAAGTATTTACTGTAGTTATGTGATTTCCCTTAAATTACGCAAATGCAATTATTCTGTTCGTAACTCTCAACAACAATTAGAATTGGCCATTATAACCATTAAGATTATCTTTATGCATTTAGTTATACCTACTTAGTCATGGAAATTCAAGAAATTATCAGTTTGTTTTAGTTCTACTGGGTACCTTTTAGCTTTTAGTTTAAACTAATGTGATGAAGAAAAAATAAATAGGTACCTACTTTCCCACGACTAACAAATTCAAATAATTTTAATATTATCTTTAGATACCTAGTACCTTTTAAACTTAAGTATGTAGTAATTTTACAAAAGTAGGTACTTTAATATTGAAAAATATTGAAACCGTACCATATTGAATCTAAATGTTCTAATCTAAAACCCCATAGTATAAAAAAATAAATTTAGCTCTATGTTTATAATAAGGTAATATTAAGCGGGGTTTACATTACTACACTAGTGGCATGAGTGTAGTTTCGTGACATTAGTTTCATTTGTTGGTTACATCACCAATTTCACCTATATTGCCATTGACAATCTCATAATGCATACATCGTGAAACTGTTAATTTACACTTGAAATTGGGGACGAAATTAATCTCATAAAACTTTCATGCCACTTTCATGTTTTGGAATGCAAATTATACTTACTTTATGGTAATAAAGATTGTATTTTGAATAGGAAATAGTTAAGTTAGCACCGCACACACGTTATTGCAGGCGGCAGCGCGCGGCTACCTGGTGCGGCGATCGTACGGGCACAAGATGTGGGCGATCGTGAAGATCCAGAGCCACGTGCGGCGGCTGATCGCGACGCGGCGCGCGCGGCGGCTGCGGGCGGAGGCGCGCGCGCACAGCGAGGCGCTGCGCCTGCGCCGCCAGGAGGAGCAGCGACTGCAGCACCAGGGCAACGAGCGCGCTAAGGAGATCGCTGAACATCACTATAGGGTGAGTAGGTTCATGACAATGGTTAAAAGGTGTGACAGACGTGCAAAGACGTAGTTACTTAGTAGGAAATTTACGATGACTTTCGCCTTGTGTAAGTACGCGAACTTACTTGCCCGTTTGTCTTCCCACTTAAGAAGGCTTCGGTTGGTAATAGATGTCAGGGCAACGAGCGCGTCAAGGAGATCGCAAAACACTACTTGACAAGATTGACAAGATTTTGTTCCCAATCTCTACCTACATAGCTTTTTATGGCACATTGCTGGGCTCGGGTATGCTGCTCTGTGTTTTGCAAGGGCTCGGTGGTGATAACAATGTTAGAGCAACAAAAAAGAGAACGCCGAACATCACTACTTATTGAGACAGTACTGGGCGCGTCGCTTTTGCCAGGATTTCACTCATTTTATTTATTATATAGGTAAGTGAAAACGCTAAGGAGATCGCCTTATATAATAGATAGCGTAGTTCACCTAGTTCACTTCCCGAAATAGAAACACGTAGGTAAGGTAGCAGTACCTACCTAATCTAAGCAAGTAATTGATAATGTCTATTGTAAGATCAATATCAGACTCTCTTTATTTAAAAATATTTACCTACTGTTGATAACCAAAGAAAAACAAACTATAGTTACCTAGGTAAAGGGCGGGTAGGTACTACAAATATAGCTAAGGGTACCTAGGTACTTCTTAATATGTTTCATCTAGGTATTTGGGTATCTGTTATTTACAAACCTAAACAACTGGTGAAAAACATGCATAATATCAGTTTATCATTAAAATTTTTGACGAGCTACAAATCAAAGCTAGGCATCATTGAATTATGATGGAGATGGTTTGTAGATAACCATCACACAAAAGTAACATTAATGGATTAGGCTAATGAGTATAATCAATCAGCTAATCCATAATATCCAAATGATAAATCCACTTATACACAAACAACAAACACTGATTCTATCTACGTTATCATTTCCACGAAGCGAAATCGAAATTACGACTAATCTTTCTAGCGTCGATGTGTGAGGAGCGTGAGGACATTCTCTAAATACAAAATATCTGTATAAAAAAATAATAAATATATTTATATCAAGTATATATCAATATTTTATAGGCCAATGACCTTTGTACAAATGCATTTTTAATTTATTATCCCATTAGTTAGTGATAGTTTTTTTGTTAACAAATCTTTGGACAATGACCAAATAGATGAAATAAGAGTTATGGAAAATGTACTGCGTAAACACTTAGTTGAATCTGAGATGCTGCTAAATGCATACACAAGATTAAAATACAGAGTTTTGGCTGAGATTCTAAAAAAATAAAATCAAGTGGACAAAATGTGGTAAGCAATTGTTGGTGTCTTCGTAATAAGTTAATATGCAAAAGTTCAATGTTGGACACGACCAGCGTTGCCGATCGATAGTCGACTATCGATAGCACTATCGATAGTCTATCGATAGTCAGACTAT
>DWBW01000411.1:0-10388 GCA_018231125.1 Spialia spio | reverse complement strand
CATTATAGATGTAACTAGGTCATTTTTTACCAGGAGAAAAACTTTTAAAGCTATGTTAACTTAGGGAGTGCTGCCGCGTTGCTTTAGGTATACAATGTGATTCTTTCTGCACCAAAACTCCTTTGATGACTTAACCCTAAACCAACGGTCCTAGAGAACTCCAGGATCTAAATAGTTAGATACTACATAATGTACTTAGTACCTACCTAGTTAGTAGTTGGCAGCCGTAAAAATCACAAATAACTAGCACTTAACTACTAATGAGTATAAACGATATCATTTCTTACTTCTGTAATATTATACACTTGTAATTCCTTTGTATAGAAATCCTTGGCAGGAACAGTGAAGGTTATAACTCCGTTAGGGTTCGGATGTGTGGCCATCCCGACCACAAATATGAACAGCGCACTTTCTCCCAACGGCGAAAATAGTACTTGACCCTTGACAAAAATAATTTATATCAATCTATTAAAAACATTAACCTTATGTAGATACACTGTCTAGAAATGTATAGAAATGGATGGAATAGCAATACTCTACTCTAATGACAATAGGACCAAACGATATCGACATACGAGTAGGTAATCTACCTCGTGTTTTCCCATAGTCTTCGGTTTAAAATGGATGGGTATGTTAAATGTCGAATTCGGTTCCACGTGGAATTCTTTTAGAGTTTCAAACGAACTACCCGATACCTCTGACAACACCAACCACATTTCATCAGTACTGCAAAGTATAATCCGATTTGAGCTAGGTGGATGTATATTCTACGTATATTCTATATTCTACGTTATATCTACTATTATATGATATGTAATAATAAAACTGAAATCTAGAATCGATTAATGTTGGAACTACTTACGGATTCGTGATTACGACATGCTCCGTGCGGATATCTCTAACAGGAGCTTCTAGGTACAAATTTTTGTTTTGTACATTCCCTATGTCCACGCACGTAGCATACAGGGCCAACTCGAGTGGTTTGTAATTGTCCAAGTTACAACTCGCCTGTTATAATCGGACATGTACACGCATTACTGATATACTCGTAATTAGGCGCTTAATATTTAACTAAGTACTTATATAGAGACACTATTATTTAAGTAGAATAATCATACACTCCTGACTAAGGTTCCTTTATAAGGTTCATTACTCGTAAGACCGTAAGCTTACCTATAGTAGATTACTAAATCGCTACGTAGTAAGATAACGTACCCAAACTTTTATAAACGGATTGTGATTAACGGGTCTAAACGTGATGGTAAACGTAACATTTGTGTGAGCAGCTATGTTTCCTTGCATTGGTGATATCTGAAACTCGTTCGATATAAGCGGTTGCCAACAGAACCTGTAATGAAATTAATATGTAGGTAATGTATTTAACAGTTATCTAAAAAAATTATAGCTACCACAATAATCCAAAGCTATGTGACTAGTTTATATCTAAATGTTGCTACATTGAGGACATCTAGATTTGTTTTTTTTTTTAATTACTATTTTAATTATTATTTAGTAACTTAATAATCCATTAAAAGAATTTTGGCCATTTCTGACACGTGAAACTGAAAATGGTTTACTGAGATTTTAAAAAAGAAGAACCGAATGCTAATAGTTCATAAATATTTTAAATAATAGGTACCTAGTGCCGAAGTCTCCCTTGTTCTCTAGCATAACTTTCAAAATTTTACACCCGCGTTTGCGAACTCTACCAAACTGCAATGAGTTCTGACTCAAACGTAGACTCATGCCAGTAGCGCTACCACTGAGACACACTAGAGGTCTTTCGAAATCAAACACTTTCATGTTTAACTGTAAAAATGATTTGATACATATTACATACTTACCAACATACTTACAAAGAAATATTGAAATAAAGGACATTGTATTCATGATTTATGTGATTTAATTTACTTAACACATAAATTATTTAAACTTAAAAAATAATAATATTTAAACTTAAAAATAATAATAAAAAAATTAGAACTACCTTCGTTTCAACCATAATTCAATTTTGACTGCTAGGAATTAAAAATGTTAGGAAATCCTAAATGAAATACTACTGAAACACCTACCTGAACTTTGAGATTGCTTATCATGCCTATTGGCTTGAAGTGTATCTTTAAGGGTATTTTTCTATACGGCTTTATAATACACTTGCTGGGAATCACTTTCAACGATGACAGTGCATTTTCAATATCCATTGCAATTTGCTCCTGAATTTTTTGATCCTTGTATACTTGGAGCATTTTCCCTCTGTAACAAATATTAGTCTTCTTTTCAAACCTTACCGAAGTGTAACCTATGTAAGTTTATAGGTATATCTAACTATATTTAGTTATATTGAAAATATCCGCAATCGATTCAAATTTTCTTCTTCCCTTAATCTATTTGTTGCTAATATTTTATCTTTACCTTGACTGTCCTACATTGCCTCCTTGAATACTTGTCGCACTTGGGCTGAGGCATACACTAGTTCCCTCTGATTTGGTTGTATCTTCCACGCTGTGATACATTTCACGAAATATGAAACTTGCATCAATTGGAACTTTACTATGATTCATAACGCCAATTTCACGAACAATTTTCTCCCCAACCTTAACCGGACCTAGATCAAAACTTTTTTCACATCCTTCATAAAGGTCGTATAGTAAAGGTACACCTAAAATCATAAAATAACTAAACAACTAATTTCCCTTTTTTTACCACAAATGTAGAGGTAGAGTAGATATAATCATACAAAAATATTGTCCAAAAATTATTACATTATTCATTTATCTATTCAATTAAAATGGGTTAAGGCTTAGCTACTTACCTTCCCCTTTGATTGTAATAATTTCGTCACAAAGCGAATTAACCCAGAATTGTAATTTGAACTCATATTCTCTGACCTGCTTTGGCCGAAAGAATATCGTTATCTTTAAATGTTTATTAGGTTCTATGGAACTTTCTCTATTATATTGAACAAATAACTCTGGTAAATTTGAAAAACTCAGATCAATACTGCAAAGTAACAATAAAAATATTTAGAGTTGGTTGTTAATATTAATTCAAAGTATTTTAAAGAAAATTTAGTAGAAAGTTAAAAACTAAAATTGGAAACATTCATACATCAACGGAACTTTGTCATCGTTATTGAAAGCTATATTCTTCTTATAAGTCGAATCCGGTGCGTTAACAATGCATTTTCCAAAATCATATTCTTTACATGAAAAATGATATAACGGCTTTTCTATCTCCGCGTGCAAGTAAATAGTATATTCAGGACCATCTGATATCTGTAGCACAGAAAAATATTAACAACAAATAAAAAATATTAACGTAAATTTCATAGATAAGATTAAAAAGCTACAGTTGCCTGAACTTATTCTTGGAGATCGAGATTAGATTATGGCATTTAGATATTTTAATTTTGGAGCTGTGGATTGTGGACATTGCACACTAAATTTTAATGCACATACGACATTTTTCTTCTATTTAGGGTTTGGCCAGAATGTTAACGTTTTTACACATCAATTTATTAACTAATTGTGAAGGAAACCCTTATGTAACCTTAAAACTTACATATTATGGGCATCTATGGTATATATTTAGGCATGTTCTTAAGATAGAATTTATGGGATGAACATACCGATAGACTGACGGGAAACGCTTTAACGGGAACTTGTGTAAGTCTAAAATACAGTACGCATTCGACTTCATTAGCAGATGACACATAGCCGTTACTGGGTTCTACTTTGACACTAAGATACTTCTTGACTGCGATACAAGTATAGTGCCAATCGAAGTAGAACGTTGCTGAACCATTGTTCTTTATAGTGAATGAAATAGTTCTTTCATATGTGGACGCGGTCTGTTCAAAAGTCACTTATAAATGTACAACGATATGGAGAAAAGATAATAAAAAGCTAAATAGTTATGGCCCAGATAAATAGACATTCAATATTTAACTCGTAAAGTAGTGGAATTAGAAGAGCAAAGACGTCACACCTGGTCTAGATGTATATTTGTGATGGCATTACTGCTCAGTTCATGCTCGTTCCCTATTAGGTAATATGTCACTTTAGGTTTGATAGAATGGCTTAATGCATTTACGCATAATGTTAAAAACTTTGTTAAGTATGTCACACTACAGAATATCTTAAAGGACAGAGGTCCATCTTGAATAGGTGTGTAGCTTATACTGAAAACAAGAAAATTCTTTATATAAAAAATTCCAAATTTATAATCCAGATTTAATATATCATTTCTTACTTGATTTTCCTTTCCGATTGAGCTTTTAAAACTCCGCTTTCGGGTTCTATTATTACCGGTGTTTTTCCAGATTCATTACATAAAGAGTTTCCTTTAAACTCAAAATTAAGTTCTTCATTTTCAAAATTTTTCAACAGAACCTGGTGATAACTCGTTAATCCGACCAAAGAATTTCTTATCATCAGAATTGTTGGAACGAACATGACTTCTGGTTCTCTAACCAGGCCCACGACTAACAAGTTCAATACTATGTTCTGACATGGGATAATAAACTTCCAATGGGACTCATAAACCTAAACGAAACGCATTAAAGAATTTAAAATACTTTTAATATGTCAAAGAATTGTAAATAGTGTCGGTGCCTGTAATATCAATTTCGAGCATTGCCTGTACTTACTCCGGGTGCTGTGGGAGAAAATGTAAAAACGACTTCCGTCGAAGAGCCACCTTCCACATATCCTTTGAGTTTATTGCAATGCACAGGTATCAGATCAGGTTTTTCGGATAATACCATTTCAAAAATGAATTCGTACGCCTCACTTGTTGGATTTATTACATTAAAAGATCTAAAAAAATATCGTCACAATTTAAATTGCAAAACATAAAATAGCTGAAGATTAAATTTAAATTTTACAAAATATGAGCATATTAGACTGCCAATGAGAGCTAAGACACGGATTAGGCATTAACCTATGGGTTATGACGGTATTTTTTCATAATAACAATTCCTTATCAAGCAGCTTTTTGCTCCACACCTTCGGTGTTTGTCGGCAGAGCCGTATAAAAAGTATTGAGCATTGACTTTATTTAAATTAATATTCTAATACAAGCTGAAGTATAATAAAAGGTAGTGGAAACGTACTTTTTATAACATCCAGAACCTAGAACATTAAACTCTAACACAGTTACGTATGGTGGTAATGCGACCCCTGTAACCTTTCTTCTACCTGATGTCAAATAATCACTTTCTTCTATATCAAGATGAACATATGGAATAAGCGATTTAGCTGTTATCTTGCAGGATATATTCTGATCGTATGGGTCCAAATTATCTGCAAATAATACAATAACATTAAATGTGAATTTGGTTATATTGAAATTTATATTTCGCGGCTTTATGAAAACAACACAACAGAATGCAGTCAGCAAAAAGTATAAACAAACGTGGAAGAAATACGAGTACCTATCACACTTTTCAATTTAACTTTAAAATTAAAAGCATCTTGTGGAGAGAATGTAACTTTGAAGACCCTGCTTTCATTTGGTTTCAGGCATTCTTTCATAGGTTCTATCGTAAATGGGAGATCCACTTCAAACCACGTATCCACACTTTCTCTGGTAGATGTTTCACTAAATAATGTTACCTTGCTGGGATCTGTAAATTCATCGAAAATGTAGGTACATTTGTATCAGTTGTGTCTTTGTCTTTTAAATAGGAATGTAGTAGAGCTATATTTCATTGGGACACCATGGCAGCGCAACCAGTCGCCGCCACCAATAAAATGTAAACTAGTATAGCTATAGAGGTCAGCTATACTCATTTGATATTACTCACTTGGCGCATAGTCGGGCCGCTAGCCGCATACATTGGACATGTGCACGGGGGCATTGTATGGTGACTCTGGTGTCTATACGGTATTGTATTTTGGTAGCTTACGGACACCACGATGACGCAACTGGTTGCGCTTCCATGATCTCCCGGTGAAATATAGCTCTTACACATAATATAAAATTAATTATTACCATCATCTTGCTTCGTTTTTGAAATTTCAGGTTCCTCCAAATCTTCCTTGTTCTCAGTAGATTCACAAACCTGATAAAAATTGTAATATTATTATACAAATATAATTTGATACATATGATTCTCAACTATCGCTTACCTGGTTTATAAAGTAAACTCATAATTAACTAACTTTATTTGAATCCGTTTTATCAATGCGAGCGGGAAATTCCTCGTCGATTATAAAACTCCATGCTATTTTCAAGAGCACCTTACCAATATTTTCTACTTTAAATTGAAATTCCCGGACCTAAACAACAAATTCTATCATTAGGTATTCAAACACGATTCCATAAACAATTCTTCCACCATAACATATTTCAATCTAAAAAAACTCATTATTTCAAAAAGTCTGCCTTACCTGGTAAATAAAAGTGTCCTTTAAAAGCATCTCCTCTTGAAGTGTACACATATATTTCGTATAGTCTGTCATAGCTGAATACACTACAACCATGTTTATTGTCTCAAGAGGAACTTCTAGAAGTGCACCGCCTTGTTCATCTACGATAGTCTCAAACCTTTCGTTCAGGCTAACGTCCCTGAGGTTATTGTGAATAATAAAACTTGTTTACGTAGGTTTTACAATATAAAAACTAAAGCTCTGTTACATTAATAACTTTTTTATTAATTATATCTACCTATTACGTTCAAACAAAGTAAGTGTTTGTCGATTGTCCCAGGCAGCACCTTTGATGTTTAATGTCAAAGAATCATTATCCATAGCAGACAAGACGACTCCAAGAGGTTCCTTAAAAATACTGAGAGTTAAAGGTTTATATAGCTTCATAACCAATTTAAAAACGAATTCCCCATTATTTTGTAACAGACCCCTAAACTTTCGAATAACACTCTGTTATTCCTAATTATAAATTATTTATCCATAATCTATATTATGATGATATTATTCCTGTTTGATCTCACATCAATACAATTATTACTAATAATTATGTATTTAGGGGTATAGTGGCTACATTAGTTACAACAGATTTTTACCCTTTTTATGACCACAGGTTGTGGTGCAAAAAATATAATCTCTAAATCTTTCTCTTCGCCCGGTGAGATATATCCCACTGAAGGCTTTACGACGACAAATTCAACTTCATCCCACTTAAATTTATAAACTTTTACGGAATTGTTTACCATTACAATAGATCTTTTCTGCATAACACATAATTCACACCCACCTAGAATTAAAAAAAAATGGTACGTATACTTACGAATCGTGTCAAGTTATAGGTAATTTTAATGATCTACATAATTACGAACCCCTATCTGAATTGGCAATTTATTACTTACCAAAATCCAGAACATATTTCAGTACAGAATGTTCAATGCTCGTAGTATCGCTTTGCTTCATGGAAGCTTGAGACCCTTTTTTGCTTTTCTTCCACTCAATTTGTTTTGACTTTTTCTTATCGAGAGGAGCACTTTTGCTTTTTTTTCGGCTATCCAACGTTGAAACCGTTGACAATGTCCTATGAAAGCGTTAAAATGAAAATAAGCTAATATACGTAGGTAAATAACAAAATACTTACCTAATAGTATTTTGATGATATTGTTGAACTTTGTTTTATTATTATATAGATCAACTTGATATAAATATACAAATACCCTTCCACAGATGCTTTGTAAGCATCTAAATCAATATCCAAGGGCAACATTTCTAAACCCATCAAAATTACATCTTCCATGAATGCTTCTGCCTCGCACAATACCTGCAATGAATATCAAAATTCAAATGAATCGAACTCAAAAAGTTTTATTGTTATTATCGATATCAATTTATCTACCATTTTTATTATTAATTTATATACACTTTAATGTGGATCTTACTGTGTAGTATTCGTATGGATTTTCAAAAATTGTTAATTTCACATCGCAAGACGTTCGACCTCTTTTTATAGGATTGTAAATAACGCTCAACGATGACGTCTGTTTCGGTTGTACAGTAGCAGTCAGCGTCGTTGATTCGTCTATAAATCGAATTCATTTAATAATAAAAAAGTTTATGAGGCAGTTATGTTAACTCCATGCAGGACACATTTCTGCTTGCCTTTCATTTAAAATCAAAAACAATGAAATTGGGTTGGATAGAATGGTCTAAACATGTCTTACTTATTATTAATTTATTTTTATATAATATAAAGAAATATAATTTTCTAATGTTTTACCATAACTACTTCTTGAGTCCATGAAATCACTTTCTTTAGCGGATGTCAGTAAAAACACTGATCGCTCTTCTTGAAGCGACTGCAAAACTTCTGATCTGACCACGGCTTTGACGGGACTAATATTCTTAAAACAAATAACTTTACAACTTATAGAACCAATACATGTGACTGGAAAGCGAAGTAATGCTATTCTTTGATGCCTTAGCTGAGGTTGAATTAATCGTATTCTTGGTATTACTCCTTCTCCTATGAGACAGATTTTAAATGACTGTTCTTGGTTATCCAATTGTTTTAACCTTATTTCCAGGACCGCTCTATATTCCTGTAACAGCAGTAAGAGTAAAGTTGTGATTACCAATCTCCAGAAAAAACGTGTACCTATATAATGATTAATTTGATCATTATGTAAACTTAAAATTAATCAACCTGCAAAGCCTTTGGATTAAAAATTATTCCCAAGTTCTTGTGTAATAGGGGTTCAATGTGCGTTTGATATTTATCCAATGAAAATATATCTTGATTCAAACTTGACTGATGTAATCTCATTGTCAAGGCACAAGCTACAAGCCCATTGTTATATAAATCTATGGTTGCCGTATGGCTTGCGTTTACGTTAACGGCAAAGAAGTGAAGAGTCACCGAGTCTTCAACAAAAACACAATGTGGAGATGACTGAAAGAACGTTGACGGTATAAACTTCTCTTTTCATTTATATCTAAATGCTCTTAGCATCAATAAGTGAAAATATACTCAAAATCATACCTCAGGTACTTTGTACTCGCCTAAATTTTTTACAATTAGATGTTCTCTGAACGTATTTTCTAAATTCCAAAAATCTAGAGTCGGTATTGCTCCGGTACCCACTAACTTGAGAGGCACTCCTTGAGCTTCGGCAGGACAAGTGTCGCTTATAACAAAATTTATTGTTTCTTCGAATGTCCTGGCAGCTGTTGCGAAAAATTGTATTTGTAGCGTTCGACTCGTCCCAGGCGCCAGTAAGTTATCTTCATTATTTATTAAAAAATTTCCACATTTAATTGGAGGATTCTTAATTCTGAAAAAACAAAAAAGCAATTTCAATTAAAAGATTTTGAATCTTTTGAATAGTCTTGCCTAAAATATATCTATATATAATTACGTGAAGCGAAAACTTTACATCCCATGGGATGCAAAGTTTACTTACGCGGAACGTGGGATTATGAAACTTCCCAGAGCTAAAGTTAAAAAGTAAAGATGTGCAAAAACTTATTTATTTTACATAATATGTATTCTCAATACAGCAAACTCATTAAAATAACGCACACGCCCACTACTACTCATTTTTACGCATACATAATACACACAGCGACACAACATGACATATCTTTTTTTTCGTTTGTGGCGATGGCGCAGTCACGCTCAGCCAAAGACAGTCTTGCTTTTCTAACCATGGATTATAAATAAATATTATGGTTGAATTTTAGCCACAAGGGGACCACAAGTTTTACTAATATTCTTAAACATTAACGATGAATCTAAATTTTGAAACTGAAAATATCTATTCTTTGTTATCTGAAAATTTTTTATTATCAATATATTGAGGCATAATACGAGTACATGTAAATGTATAAAAAAGATGTGTTTACTTATTGTCTTTTAGTTTTGCTGGTAGCGAAGGAGTAGAACTTCCTTGGTATTCAGGTGGTAATATAATCTCGTAAGTCACTGGACATTTGCTGGTATTGTTCAAAATTACTTCTCTTGCCACTCCGCTACCGACTGGTATTATGTGGAAATTTAATTCTCCGAGAGGGAAGAGAGTAAAACTGAAAATCGTTATATTATTTTATTACTCTTGAACTTTTTGCTTTTCGAAGCAAAATCTGTAAAACTTGAAATTACTTACGTATTATAAAATGAAGCGATCGTTATGCAAACAGGAAACTTGGCAACAACGACTTGATGCTTGCTACCATCTAGTAAAGTACATATGTAGGCAGGAACATTAACTAAATTCATAGATGTAGTCGGGGTGCATTCAAACTCAATAGTAGTTAACTTTAATGTTGGAGGTATAACACCACATTCAGGGACAACTTCAAAAGACCGTAAAAGTGAAGGTTCTGGAAAATTCTTTACTTTTTTTAACCTGAAAAATCATGCAAAATTAATCACTTGAATAGATGGGCCCAAAGAATAAGGATCGG
>DWBW01000410.1:0-10392 GCA_018231125.1 Spialia spio | reverse complement strand
TATTAAATTGTATTAAAAAAAGATTCAGATCCCAAATTACCTCATATAAATTTATTATTCCACAATGAGATCTTTCTTAACACTTAATATTCGCAGAAAAAACGAACAATAAAAGTAATTATGAAAAGGTCGGAGAGTTAATTAATTTATCTCCCTTTATTCTGGTCACGTTCAGGTTTTTCTTCTTCGTCTGTATATAATTTAGAATGATAATTGCTTTACATGCAAAGAGCCTAATTAAAGAAAATTAATGGTCAAAAAGACAGCCTACATTTTATACTTTTTCAGTCCCTTCATTGTTTTCTTTTTTTTACTGAGCCTAGCAAATGGACCTACTTGTATTTTATTTTCATAAACCAGCGTATAATAGATAGGTACGTACTCTATACCTACTATAATAATATGGACTTAATTTATTTTCTCAAACCAGAGTGACCAATGCTTATTAAGCATGGTCAACGAACACGTTGTTTCTTGTACGCATTTATTCAGTAAACAGTACTTCAGAAAACCTCTTTGAGCGTACTTTGGCCGCCCCATTGGGACTCTGAGACGGAACTTTCAAGGACTAAGGACCTAAAACTTCATAAAGTTCAATTTATCCATCAGGCATCTATCTACCTAGTTAATATTCCACCTGGCTATATTGACTTCGATAGTATAGCCTAGTAAAGTGTACCCACCACCCCTATAGTTCCCTAATCCTGTGTCGTATCGGCGTCATACTTGTGTTTCCAGAATATTCCCGAGGCTTCCCGGTATATAGCCCAGGCGTAAAACATCGCCCATAAATCACACTGTCCTTCCTAAAATGGCCAGAAATTTCTCGGTTTTGCCGATTGGCAATATTGTGGGTTAGGTAGTAGAGTTCTTACAATTAGGTAAGTAGGTAGGTTTTGGATAGTTCGTTTGTTTATTTATAAACCGCAGCCCAAACAAAATCTCTACTTGACTTTAACAACAACACCTACATAAATCGATTAACTATCAAAGTCGAGACAAAGTACAGACGAGACAAAAAAAAAGTTAAAAAAAGTAAAAGTTTATTTTATTAACTGAGGGTTGTTGAGTGTGAAACGACATTATTTATTAACCAGTTTCTTAATATAGAATTCGCATGAATTTCAAACAGCAAATTAATTATAAACATTTCCCTTATCTAATGCATAGGTACTTCCCATTGAAATGGATTTCACGAAGTTGACAAGAGTAAGTACAAGCCGTAGTACCCGGATCAAGAAGATCGAATCCTCCATAAGTTAGTTGCGAACTTGTCGAGAAGTTTTGGTTAAGTGCCTTAAAATTTCAAGTCAATTTCGTGTCCGCTCCTCTTGACATCCCTCTAGTGAAAAATTCAGTTCAATCTCCATTAACAAATTCACATGTTTAATCGTTATAGTAAAAGCAGTGTTGAAAGATATTATAGATTTGTCGATTAGTTCAATAACGTTATTGAGAGTATTATTGTTCCATAAGTTTTTAATGTAGGTAGTTTTATTGCCTAAGGACTATTCCACAATCTTTAAGTAATGTTCTCTATAGGCTATCGCGCCAGTGAACATTTTTACATATATAGCTTACTTCGGACTAACTTGAAGATTTGTGTAACAAGCTCTAAACATTGTATAGTAGATGTAGGTAGGTGTAACATTGTAACATTGTATAGTAGGTGTACATGTGATAATGTGGCACCGAAATACAATATTGTTTCAACTATTTCACAGCATAAGGTCTGCGGTTAAAATTCCTTTTTGTGTAAATTAAACCTGAACACAAAATTCATAGTTTCTGTGAAATACTGAATTTTATGGAACGAAGCGTCGTTGGTCGGGCATCTGCCAATATTATTACAGTAAACATATTTCCTGTTCTATATAATGTCGTATAAACATGCCACACAATGATCTTTTAGAAAATAGTGTAGGTATCTATTTAGAGTTAGCTACAACGATAACAGCAGCTGAAATAATTTATCGTCGTAAAGCAACGATTCGATGACGAAAGAATACTTACTTTTCTTAGTTAAAAATAAAAGATATAAGTAACAGTAGAGAACTTACTTATATCAGGAAATTACCATTTTTGCAATCCCTAGAACCTTCCTACATTTTGTTCTTTATTAAAGCTACTACAAAATACAAATAAGCTTTAAACTTAAAGGAATTCTCCTTTGATGCTATTTAAATTTCATAAGATATCCAATTCGAGACTTTTACTAACAATCCGTATGTGGGTCAACAAATGACAAATTCGAACAACCCGAGGCCTGAAGTCAGCCTGTCAGCTGTCTAGCGCTAGCTGGAAGCTGCTGTCGGCTGCAGTGCAATTAAAATGTCACCAATCACCGCCGCAGCTTTGCAAGTCACTGAGCAATTAAGTGGAGTTTGCTTCGAAGCATTCAGTTTCAGTCAATGAGCTGCCGGGATAAGACTGCACGAACATTTTGTGAGATCGATACTGACTTACATATTACAATAATATATTAAGCTCATTTTCTATTTAATCTAAAATTAAAAAGTTTACTTTCTGATTTTTTCAAATTTCTCTATTATATTCCTTCTACCCTTCATAGGTATTTCTTAGGTATTAACCTTCATAGGTATTTCCCGGAAGTAATGAAGAAGCAATTATTTATCCTACGATGAATGCTAAAATGTTGCACATCGAAGGATAAATTGGAACGTTACAAAGATTTGGCGTAAAATATGTTTAAATGTGCCTACTTAGGTACTTTTAATCTTCTTGATAATGCCATAAGGCCCGAATTAAGCTGTGGATTTATATACGACATTATAAAACACATGTATCTACGATACGAATCCGAATACGATTTAAAATCAGCTCCAACCGGGAAATTCCAGGGTTTATGCTAAGTAGTTAGCGCTCTTATACCAGACCGTATGAGCATAAGAACGTCAACGCATTAGCATTTTGCCCACATTTAGAGATAATAGTTGAGAGTTGAGGCGAATTGCTGAGATTATTATTTTGAATGGTTATATCTATAGCTGCAGTAGAAAGCACATTTGAGATGTTTGGGCGTATAAGAAAGTCAAGAGGTGTTTACTTGAAATTTAATTCGAGTTAGTATGAGCAGAACTTGCACAGGCTGTCCTTGGAGATACCTTCGCTGCTTTCATAAATCGAAGTGAAGTCAATCCAAGTTTATTGCCATTTTTTTAAGTTATGTAAGGAACCCAGTATATAAAAAAGTATCTACTGTGTGGTAAGGAACACTTTAAAAAAATCACGTTAGCACAAACTTACTTTCAATTTATTTGAAAATTTTTTATTTGATTAATCATGATGTTAGCTGGCTATTTATAACATAAAAATATTCCTGGGAAACGAAACGACGATAAAAAAGTTTGGGTTTCTTAATAGCTTCGTCCTCAGATATTCAAGTGATTTTACGTGTTATCGAACGAATTTTGACAAGACTGTCTAAGGTTATTAACGATGATAATACCTAAGTATAATAACCACACCAGGCAAGTTGCTTTTAGCAAAACTGATATTTTCATAAAATATAGGTAGGTACAGCACTCAAGGGATTTTGTTACCTTCGGTTTTTTTTGGGAAAATTATTGAAGACGCTTTCAAATCCATTACATTCTATTAAAGTAATATCTGATACCTTATTGCAACTAGTAGGTAGTGTTATAAATGCGAATATTCCGACCTAGTTTTTATCCTCATATGTTGCAGAACATCTGGCGTTATTACGCTTTGGTATCTGAACGCATTAGCATTTACTGAACATTATGATAATAGGACCAAATTTTTTGTTTATGAACGACAACGTCAAGTTTACGAAAATCGAAGAACGAGTGGATTTAAGTACCTATTTCTAAATTGCCTTTTATAGTCTTATTATTACGCCATTACAAGTCTGCTAACTTATTTAGTAAGTAGTACTTTCACCCAACCTTATCACGATTCTGTAGGTATGACGAAAACCGAAATCCATATTGGAGCGAGTATGCTATAAGGCCTTCCTATATTATGAAAAGTCCACAAACGGGAAAAATCTGGACCATATAGTTTATCACTTAGTCTTATTAAAAATACTTTAAACCAAAACTTTACATACAGCTAGATACGTGTAGTGTACCTAAATAATGTATGTAGGAATTTCACTGCAGTAATATAAATAGTTACCTACCTTCTTTAAAAGCACACGTCGAGGATGGGAGCACAAAATTGACTTAAATTTTAAGACACTTAGCCAAACTTCCAAATAAGTTATCTCAGACACGGACCTATTGATCGCAAAAGGCCTTTAATGAAAGGTAGCGCTTGAATAATGATAGCCTTTAGAATCGCTTATGTTTAGTCTTCAATTGGATCTGCGTTTGACGTTTAGACTTGCATTTAAGTATTTACGATAGTTTACCTGAAGGAGGATCTTTGCAGTCTTCATTAATTCATTGAAGCAATTCTTGATTCAACTTCTTAAAATGACCCCTCCTGCGTATATTCCTGCCTCCTGCGTCAATTCAGACAACGTAACGTAGGAGTTTCGACATTTTACTTTAGATAAGTAATATTTATTTAGCGGGAACGGAATAGGTTAGGTGGATGCCGGACATACTGGATTTGAGGTACCCATATCAGTCACCACGAGTACCAACACATCAGTTTGCTGGTCGTAATTTTCTTTACAAAAACTTTGTAGGTTTGTTTGCACTTCACGCCCCTTGTTCGTCCTGTCATCTATAAGAACCAAACACCTTCTCTGACCTCTCCTCGCGACTCCTTTGGACTTCTATTGAAAGCTATTAGAACTTCTTTTCTTTTGATTCATCTTTTCTGTATCTGATCCATGTAGGTATTAAAAAATGTAAAACGGATAGAACAAGCCACATCACATTCATGCATTCATTATGTCCATCTTTATACCTAAGTACAGCATAATAACTTTATGTTGCACGTTGAACAAGCATATATATACCTATATGGTGTAATGGTGTAACCTCCTTCTTTTTTGAAGTTGACTAAAAAACGGCATGTCCTTGTACATTACAGTCTACAAGACTTTACAAGAAGCGTTATAATGTAGGTACCTCGGACCACAGGTCGGATATAATTTTGAGACCGTGTAGGTAGGTACCTAGATAAGTTGTGTCTTAGGCTGCGTTTCCACCAAAGAGTGCAAAGATGCGTAGCGAGGGAAGTGAGAACCAATAAAATTCCTTCATTTACCGTGGCTAGGTACGAGCCGAGGCGAAGTTTACCGAGGCTAGGTAAATGAAGCAATTCTAATACTGTTTCCCGTTTTACGCAGACGATATTGCGAAGTTCAGCTAGTAGTATAATAATACATAATCCCAATATTGGAATTGCATTACAATTGGAACCGTATGACCATCCATTTATTAGGTAGGTACCTACTGATAAAAATATTAGGAACCTACACATTTGGAGGATAAATTTATAAAAGTAAAGACTCTAATAATCAGGTCACGACTAACTAATCTTCTATACCTACTATAAATATGTATCTTTGTCGTCGTGCATTATGTACCCAACTTATGTCATTATACTAATAATAATGCTAATCTACTAGGCATGGAGTGTTCTGCAGTGTGCCAAGTCGTGCAAAGAACGAAATATTTAAGCGCGAAATTAACTGTACCTACTGTAGTATTAAGAAATATATCATATTGTGATCAATCAATAATAATACCTTAACTTCCTTTGTTATATATTGATCAAGTTTATCGTATATAACTGCATGCAGACCCATCTCCTTGAGTTTCTTGATGGTGTTCTTATCGTTGTTATCGTCCCCCCAGCAAAATATAACAAGGCCTGCATCAGTCGCTAATTTGACCTGAGGGAGAAAAGTTTAGTTTTATTTGTATGTACCTACTAGAAGATCACGGCTTTATGATGATTTCCCATGCCTACCTATCTACACGAGAAATTCATATTTATATAAATAATGTTTAGGCACCTATTTTTTAAGCCCTATTAGTTCATCAAGTGTGAATATTTTGAACTAGTAAAATACCGTTAACCTATCTGTCGAATGCAATGCAACCTATATGTCGAATGCAATGCATTATATAGGCACGCATTTTTTATTATAAAGATGAATAAAGGAGGCTATGACAATGAAGTGTGTAAAATTGAGCCTTGTCTTAAAAAAGTCCTTTTCGGGCTGTATTTACTTTTACACTTTACGTTTTACGTAGGTACATCAGGATGCGTGTATATCGCGAACTGTACATACTACATAGTGTAGTAACACAGGAACATACCTACTTACACGCTATAACATAGAACATACTTACTCAATAGGTACCTATTCAATATTATATCATCATAAAAGGCTATACCAAGGTTTTTTGAAATATTTAAAAACGTTCGTAATCACACTATACCTAGTCTCTTTTTTCTCGAAATAATTCGCATCTAAACGAATTGCCACCATTACTCTCTGTGAATTTACATAGGGAGTAAACTAGTTTGTTTGACAATGACACTTCGTGTTTTTAGTTCCTGCATCCAGGACTGTTGCACAGTTACGTGATATACGTCACTTCCGAACCAAAAAATAGTGACCGGAATTATCGGTCACGTGACAAATAAAACTACCATTTTTGTTTTGAAATTATAAATGAATATTACGTTTTTAACAAAATACATGATATTCGTATTCCTTATAGTAGAAACGACATGAAAAACATAGTTTTATTTTAATGGAGGAAAGTAGAAATGTGATAGATACTAAAATATTGTTAGTTCTTAACTTAACGTACCTGTAACGTAACTTAAATTAACGTACCTGTGTGGGATCGCGTAACAGGTCTTCGGTGTGCACGACAATGCCCAAAATGTCAGAGCTGATGGCATTCTGGACTGCAGCGGGAATTGAAAGACATCTGGGATCTCGATATGGTTGATATTTATTTGTTACACCCTGTCAAAATAAATCAATAAAAACTATATATTATCAAATAAAACGCTGATCACGTAATAAAATTTGTGTGCAATGAAAGGACGAAATCACGATATTAGTAAGTTATATAATAATGTAACTGCAATCTTTGAAAGGTCTTAAATCGAAATAGATAGTGTACTTACCTAGTAGTAACAGATTGCAGTCAATCAGGGCTCTGTGGAGTGGTAGAATTACAAAAATAAATATCTTATAGCTACTTACGACGGTCAGGAACATGACTGGGTATCTATTTTGCTTGTTTCGCACCATTGTACAGATATCTGGGTTGAAGCAAGAAAACACGACGCGGCGTTCCCCGGCGTGTTTTAAAACTACTTCTAATACCTGTTAAAAGAAAAAAATATAAAATTAAAAACTCTGCATCGTAAATACACGGAAAAAAAGATTAAACGCCTCAGAGATGACGTTTTGGATCTGCAATGTTTGAGCTGCATCAAATGGGCACCAGTTCTTGAATACTGTCTTAACCTAATTGAAGAAGAATAACTAATAACTCCAGAATTTCCTCGAGCTACGAAACGATTATGGTCAATTCAGATCACGCAATGCTTGATAATCTATAGGTACGCTTATAATTTTCCTAGACGTTGCGTCTCTTTTTAGTGCGACACTCTTACCAATTCTGACGAAAACAGGGTTGTCTCTCTTTAAAAAAGAAATGGATAGATTCATTTTTTATTAATATTAAACATTGAATATTTTAAATATTATCATAAATGCAGCCATTAAAGTACTTTATTTAAGAATTAAGCATATTTTATTATTGTGAGACGCAATCGAAGACTTTGAAGAGTATATATTAAACTGGCTGTTAAATAGCTTGTTCAGGACTTTTTCCAGATATTGTGCAAAAAACCCTAAATAGCTTATATTACTTAATACCTAACCTTAGAAATATTACTCAAATTTTATTGAATTACGTGCCTTATTAAGCAGCAAATTAAGTTGGTATAGATCGCGCCAAACTTCTAGTTCCCTCTGAAGTTGCAGCACGCATTTGTCGCGCAGGGGTATAATCACGCATTAAATTACGTAAATTTGAAACACAAAACCTCCACCATGACTGAGGAACTAATTTTGCAATATTTGATTGTCTACTTTCAATGTCAATATTTGAAATAATAATAATAGTTATTTTTACATTTTTAACCGACTTCAAAAAAAATCGAAATTAAAAATTTTGAAAAACTCACGACGGTAAAGACCTAATCAAAAAAGATTAAAATAACATTAAAAACCCCCGACTTAACCAGACTGTATTGTTATATGTTAGTTTGGTATATAGACCTAAAACTGACGAATATCCGTCGGAGTCTAAAAGTTTAAAATATCTTAATCTTATTACGCTCATCTTGACAACCTTTAACAAAATTCAATATCAATACTACACATTGTATTGATATTGAAAATGATTATTTTATAGCATATCCATCGGGACTATGAGTATACCTACAACTATACACTGCTATATACACTATACACCTATATAGATGAGTTAAAAGCGTTATTGTAAATCGCATTATCTATCAAGTATTTCTGTGATAAGTTTGATATAGGTATATCTTTTAAAATAAAATCGAAAACTAGATAACCAAGTAACTAAAACTCTACTAAGTATAAGCAAAATTTTAGATGCATTACCATGTGTTGTCTTTGTATAACAAAAGATGTATATCGATAATTTTTTGCCTATCCTAGGATGTAGCGTAAACATTTTCATTTGTAACCGCCCGCCCAGGCGGGTTGTCGACGCCCTGCATCATTTTTCACGCACTCGATAAATTCATTGGTACCCTTGTCGAGATGTCAACTCGAAAGAATCGCCCCATTCAGTGCCTGTACAGATTGGGATTCGTGCTAATTTGTGAAATTCAAAAGAGTTTTACGAATAATTCATTTTTAATCGGTGAGTAATGAAATTGGGTAAAAGGTTTCGGACATACATTGTCAAGTATGTTTTGGAGTAACAAAATGGTCTAACGGCGATTTATTTAAACTAATAATGTATGATTTAAACGTGATCGAAATTTTGTTATGAAGTTACAGTTGTTATATAAATGTTAAATACTTCTCAGCATAAGCGATTATTATTTACCCTAAACTAATTTAATCTATACTAAAACATATAATAAAGCTGTAGAATTTGTTTTTTAGTTTGGTTGGTGGAACGCACTAATCTCTACTGAACTGATTTGAATAATAATTTTTTTTTAAGCTACACTATCACTGAAGGCTATGGACCAATTATTATTTAGGATTTTTAAAGATGGCGGACGAAGCTTACGCTTTTCTACAATATACATAGATAACAAATGAAAGGGATTGTCGGAAATATCTCAAGGTATATAATGACATCGTTCTAAATACAATATGGCGGATTTTTAAATATGACGGACTAATTTTTATGCCTTTCTACAATATGGGCATCAAATGAAGTGGTTTGGGTGTAACCCTGAATTGTGATTTGCTAACAAAGTTGCGCGGGACCGCTAATAGGTACCTATTGAATTATATTAAATACATTTAGTATGATGATTCTTTCAAATCTGTACACAGCCCACAAATTTATACCTTTACCTATATAATAGTATACCTTTCCCTCAAAATCCTATTCAGTGCGTCTCCATTGTCTCAGCAATCATTAGTCTTGAGGCTCTAACCGTCCTATCCTATTGTGAGGGTGTTGTTTTGCGTTTCTATTTGAGGCTTGAAATATATCAATTACCTAATGATACCATAAATAAAAATAGAGGCAGATATGGTACCATTTAGCTGGCTATTTTTGAGGACAAAAAAGTGTCCCACCCTTTTTCCTTTCTGTGCCGTGTGAATACTCTATAATTATGTGACCAACTGTCACTGTAGTAATGTAGGTGTATGACATCTCTATCTGTTTTTACCTCAATGCAATTACCCAAGTAATGATATCTTCAAATAAATTGAATAAAGTGCGTTAAAACAGATAAGTTAAACGGTAATACTACTGGGCGTGGCTCTTCTCTTTAATATAAAATGTTTTGTTAATATAAAGGTTAATATGAAGGTTTTCAAGAGTTTCTGGCTACAGCCTACCTTGCAGGCAGGCAGGCAGGCAAGCTGCACGATTGCAATTTCAAGGTTCGCTGGCAATAAAGTTACGTGTGTAACAAACTTAACTCACATTCTTAATTATCTAATGTTATAAATCTTGCTATATTTTAATTGATATCTTTTAAGGTCGTATCTCGTAGGTACATATATATATGGGTAATTGGGTACACTTATAGATTAGATGTACAGACCTACTAATTTAAGACTGCATGAAAATGTACATTGATAAACATATCGTTACAAACCAACTACAACTACAAGTGGCCAGTAATTTACTCCAAGAGACCGCCTTAGACAATGAGATGAGATTAACCCTAACGAATTAAACTGAA
>DWBW01000409.1:0-10396 GCA_018231125.1 Spialia spio | reverse complement strand
TGTAGACGGGCCACGGGCGCACATTACACCCTGGATTACTCTTTGTACGCGGGTAACACCGCGGGGCACAGCTTGTACATTATAAATCGTTAATTACAATTTACCTTTCATTCAATCAACTACAAACTACAAGTTGTATTGTATTACTTGCTGCTTCAGAACACATACATACTTTAACACATACCTTTATATATTTAGTACAATAATAATTATTTAATTGATTTAAATGTGTGCTGTAGCTGGAAACAATTGAGTAATTCGGTTACCCTATCTCGTTTTAGTATCCATAATAAATATGTATACAGCCATTTATATACTAAATTTAATTGCAAGAATATTTCCTAGAGAATCAGTCTTAATTATATATTTATTTAAGGTTTAAAGATATACTTACTTATCTCAGCATGATAAAATAATTTCAAGGCCTATCGAAGAGGTGACTGATAGATAACTGACTTATAGATGCTTACTTAGTGATCTTATAATTCTAATGTATTATCCAAACCATCATTCTTGTTATTATTTAGGACATTAAAATGCTTCTTCAGACTTCCTTAAGAACTTATATTTATGAATCACATTAACACCAAAATGGAACAAACATTTACTTACTAACATAGCGTACCTTAGGGTCCTTAACTATAAGACAGAAAGGTCAGATGAATAATTTTATTACACAGAACATAATAATGTAGATAAATATAAGAATTAAAAAAAATCTCAACCGAATTATTGTTTTATAAAACAATAGGTACATTAATTCTCAAAAGTATACAAAATTCTATGAGTTTACGGTTGTCTGGAACAAAAAATGTTCAAATTAAGTTCTATAGAGATATACCTTAATTGAAAAATATTAGTTCATACATACATAGTCAAATGATACCTACTGTACATCTGTATAAATATGATACAGATTTTGGTACAGTCATAGGGAATATTACTGATTTATGCATGTCTGTTTCTGTTTTTAGTTTTACATAACAGTGATTATGCTGTTATAAAAACATAATGTGCGCTGTCACAAAACATGCACATTAACATCATAAAACCCCATTCACACTTATAGCTCACACTAGGACTCTCTGCGTCTTGAATACAGTGAATTATTAATAAACAATTCTAATAACAAATGATTGAATTTCTTTAGTTGTTATTATTATATAACAATAGTTCAGAAACACAGTTCAGTTTATAAAGCAACATAGTTAAATATGGACCAATATCATATCTACATATTGTCTTTCACGCTACAGTATAAAAAATTGTTCAGAAAACTTTCTAGCGTCTTTCAATACAAATGTCCAAGGACATGCCACAATTTGAAACCCAACTACATATAAGTTTACAATCTTTTATACTTTACATGGCGTTCAAGATTCTTTAATATTAAGTTATGGGGAACAGCTGAATGACTATATCTTGACAAAACTGGATCTTATGACTTCTATACTTGCGGCACAGCATGAACTTAATGGACAACAGTGATCACTTAACATAAGAACAATATAAAAATCTGTTATTTTTGCCCTTAAAATTAAAGAAAATGTCTTACCTCATTCTTATCAAATTCTTGCAGTTGTCTGTCATTTCTTTGTTTCTCATATAAGGCTCGTGCTAAAGCACTCCTAGGCCGATACAATCCATTCAGCCCCGAATTGCCTGCCATCTTATCATCTTCAGTATCCTCATCAGGGTGTACCCTCCAGTTTATATTGAAATCTTCATTGCTTAGACAGATTCGTTCACATTCCTTCAGATAATAACAGTAAACATCAGTTTCTGTGCACACATATTCCAATAGTGATACATCATGTATTAAACACGTTAGGGAAACTAAACGTAGAAAAGTAAACATGGAATACACTCATTTAAGAAACTGTACCTTTGGATTATAACCTTTAATACAGTATCTTCTTGAAGCTGTTTGAAACCATATATGTTTTTACACTTTACTTAGTTTTCTTACAATTCATGATTTGTTAGAAATTATAAATAATAGAAAAAACATAACAACAAGTGTTTTTTTACTTTTTTCAGAACATAATATTTATGGATTTGTCATTTGGAAATGGTGTGTCAATGTCAAGTTGAAGTTTGTTTTGTATAAAATACGTTCACAGAGGGCGCGATATTCAAATTTGTGAAACATTTATGAAGAATGTTTGTTGGTATGATGAAACTTGGGGATTTATTATGGAATGAATAAGTATAAAATAATACAACTTAAATATAAGTTATTTCACTGCTTTATTAGATTCCTGGTATAGTAATTTATCAGTTGTTGATAACTTTAAACAACGACTGACATCTTTTTTTCTTCAATAATCCTTTGCTTAAAACGGACTGAGGCGAGCATCCGCGTTTCACGACCAGTGAATTAAACAAATGGATTCAAAACAGTTTTTTCTACTAATAAAATTATAGCGATAGATGTAGGATTAGCGGAAAAATTCAATATGACATGTGTTTAAAACTTATAAACTTACAGTTTGTAACTACGTATTTTTTGAGTCGAGTGTGCCGAAGTATGTACTGTATTGTAGGTAGGTGTATTTGTGGTAAGGATGAAGAAAGGAGAGTCTCCGGGGGAAGATGAACGATAAGATATTCTAAATTCAGGCAGTGATAGCTACCTCGCGGAAAAACACTATAAAATTTTCAGCTAATTTGGCTCTTATATTATATTACTATTTAAGCTCTAAGCTTTAACGATGTTCTCGTTTCAAGAATAGCTTAATTATAATTTACTATAAGTACTTCTTACTAACCGTTTTCTGCTTAGCCTCTACCGATGCTCTTGCTACAATTTCACGAAGAACGGTATTCATCATTTTGCTTTCACTAACTTCACCGCAACCTCAATAATTGTACGGAGGTAGTTATTTAAGACAAACTGTTTATCTACAAGTCGGTATTAATGTACTAAAAGCACACTAGCAAATCCAAGAATTTAACTCTTTTGTTAGACTTCCCGATGTATTGTTTTGTAAGTGGAGAACAATTTTCTTGATTTATATTTGCGCGAAAGGCCAGTGTTTGAGATCCGAATCCCAGTTCGGCCTTGGCCGTGACCGACCATTCACTGTCTCACCGCTGCGCAACAATATTGTGGCGGCTATTGACTTCTGTCCAAAAAAGAATCTTTTTTAGACCAATAGGTATAGATACCTTCGAGAAAAGTAACTGATCGACCAGCTGTAGTGATACTGTGTTGCTGTACATAATTACTTAAATAGGTAATGTAGGTTTAGGATAGCAACACTGCTCCAACTTTACGATGCTGGTAGAGCAATGCAGAGTATTAAAGTTTTATAAGGAGCCCCTTATTAGGGGTTAATGTAGACACATTAATTTATAAAATATCTAGATACCTAGGTACTTAATAAATAGTTAATTGTACCTACATATAGTCTATTAAAACTTCATAAAATTTATACTTGATAAGAAATTTTTTAGTCAAATTGCATGTATTAAATTCATCTTATCTTTCAATTCATATAGGTATAACTTCAAGTTTGTTTTGGATTTGATGGTGGGTACATGCGCTTTAGATAACTATTGCATTTATGTTTCCTTTTTATACGTTTATAAATAAAAATGTACACTTACATTGTTTTTGATAGGTGGTATTTTCAGTTGTTGTAAGTGGGCGATTGGAGAGTGCGACATTTCAGCGTTAAATAAAAACAATTGCCTGGACTTTGCGGATTAGCTACTTAGTTTCGGAACGGAGTGAAGTGAGCTATAAATTACGTTGCCTCGCCGTATCTCTTTTTTATAAAGCACCAAGATAATATTCAATGTTGATAAGGCGGGATTTTTGATACCTACCGAAGTCGTTACGATTGTAGTAATGCGACGTATGTGTTGTAGACGAGGAACGTACAGATACGCCAATCAAAAGGTTATTAATAAAAAAAAATAGTTGCGATTATATTTCGTAGTAAAGTGTTCCTATAGGTTCAATATGGTTTGTTGATCACGCTGATCGCCTGAAGCATTGCGCCTGCGCCTGCCCTATACCGGCGCACGCGGGACATTTAAAATAATTACAAGCTATCGGAGAAACGTAACAGCCAGTGTTTTGAGACCATTACTTATTTTTTAATTCCAAAAAATGGTTTTAAAAGCACACTTAGAGCCTATTGGTGCAACACCAGCAATAAATGAGAACCTTACTTATTTTGCGAGTACCTAATTCTCCTCAAGAATTTATATTGCAAAAAAATTACCCTTTGCATTTTTCGCACTACCTCTTTCCACCTCTCATAAGTACCGCTTTCTTAAGGGGTATGAGTTTATCAAACAAATTAATTTTTTTTCAAATCCCATTTTTTCCCGGTTATTAAATTTTCAACCAACGCCATGAAATAATTTGCTTTGTTATAAGTACAGGTACAAGTACCTACCTAAGTATTATATAAAATTAAGTTTTACTATCCCAATTAAATATACCAAATATAATGCAAAAATCCCATAGCCTAAGATAAGTAAGCTATAACAATACGAGCGAGGTGTTTTAAAACAAAACCAAGCGGTCAGTTTAATTTAAATCCGTGCTCGTAGTTTTTGCACCCCCAACCGCATTCTCACAGCGGCGAGACTTGATGCACTTCACTTCTGATTGGATCATTACCGAGTTCATCATACCCCGTGCGATCCTCCGGCTAAGACAAAGACGGAGATACGTCCTCGACCGCCGAGAAAGAGTATGACGACACGACCGCATCTCAGGAATTATTTCATATCATGATTATTGGAACTTTATTGCACTCCGTAACTAACAATTGACATTAGGAAATGCAATTTCATATTGATTTCGTAATCTCGAGCGTCGTTTATTTTTATCAATGCAGCAAATCTTTCTATGATTTGCGGCTAACCATCGTCGCTCACGTTGGTTGTTTTCTTGCGGCTGCGTGTTCCAAGAAAACGTCATTAAAAGCTCGATAGGGGATTAGGTCGGTTTAAATTTTCACGTAGCGCTGCAGGAAATCGGTTTAGTCGTCACAAAGGGTGGGAAGAAACTCAAGAAACCGAGAAATTATCTTTTCGTCAGCGGCGTACTAACCGCTAAACGGGCAATTACACGTTACAGGTGGGGGTATGGAGTTTATCAAAAAATAATAATTTTTTCACACCGGCCGGAAGGTGTCGTCGCGATCACGTACCGTGGCCGCAATATGCCGGATCGTCACTGATTTCGGCACGGAATACAGTCATCACGTTTCTAATATAAATTGCCTGGACATATTCTGTTGTGTTGCGTAACCACATTTATGGCTGTTAATGACCGCTTCTCTTAGCGTTAATTTGTATTGGATCTGGAAGTACGACCATTATTCAGTTAGTTTTTGAATTGAAATTATTTTCTTCATGCATTATACATCTATAGCACCGATTACGCGCGCTGAGCTTTGAGGATTATCACGTCGGACGATTCTGTCATTCTTGCACTGGGTGCTTTGATTCAAAATGAAAAATCGCACGTAGAAACTCTTGAACTGCCTTGTTTACAATTATTTTAAAGCCAAGTAAGTAGATACTAAACTATTATCTCTGAACAGAGATTTTAAGAGGTGACATTTTAACCATCCTATTGGTACCTAGGTAGGTAGGACTATATTTGAGAGTGTTTCCTGTCATTGGTATTAGACCCTTAGTTGGATGATTTTGAATAACGAACCATTACCTATTCAACGAATCATCTGACACACTAACTAAAATGTTGCTATCAATAAGTGAAAACTTACTTTTGAAATTTTTTACCAAATAAACTATCCATAAATTAATCGTTAAAATCTTTGTACTTACTCATAGAATGGCGTCTTTTTTAAGTTAGTAATGTTTTTTTATATTGTCGGCAGATGCCGACAATATAAAAAAAGGTACCTAGATAGGTACCTACATAATGTACGTAGATTAGGTAGTGCTTTTATCGAAGATAAGTGCCACACAATTATTTTATTTTACACAAACTTTCAACCAAGCAGTTAACTTCAAGCAATTCTGGTCCATATTGGTATCATATCATAGTCCATTCCATAGACATAACACTGAACTCTGAGCTACTATTGAGTAGAAATGAATTAAACGTAATTGGAATAATCGAGGCTTGGCAATGTAAAACAAAGGGAAAAAGTACGTACATCTGTGGCTGCAGTGCGGGAACCGAGGATTTCAATTTGGAACGTGATGAGGCGAGTTTTCATTTACGTATGGCCAGTGTGTTCGATCATGGGTCTTTACTGTTTTGTATAGCATGATAGAATGTTCTGTTCTTAAAAATTGCAGATACTGATAAAAACAAAAGAAAATATAGAGCGACAGCAGAGCTATCTTTCGGAAAATCTACAAAATAAATAAATGGGGTCGAAACAAGACTTTTAAGGAATGTTTGCGACTTTTTGTCGAAACCGGAATGAACCAAATCTGCAAATGTTTTAATTCCCCGTTCCACTGCTGCAAATGTTTCAGCTTCTCTCTCTCAATGCGCTACTCCTTTTCAAATTAATAAGTCGTATGGTATAATGTATATGTACTTTGTCAAATATGTATAGTTTTGTTAAGAATACCACAGAATAGGTACAAAATAGTATAAATACTTAATACTTAAAATTTAAATCATAATGCAAATGTTGCAATTTTTGTATTCTGTCAAGCACACTTGTATAGTCCAAGAAACTAGAATAAGTAGATAGTTAAATATGGTAACATGTACCTAAGTATTTACTTGTTAATTCTGTAGTGTGAATCATTTTAGGTTGTAAATTCTTCATGTTGTACATTTTAAACAGCCTCTGAGTGCGCACAAATTACAAGAAATAATGAGTTAAAGTCATATCTCATTACTGAAGTTAAAGCTCAGCGACTGTGGACAGCTTAAGAAGTTCTGGATGTAAACTGACAGTGAATTTAATATCATATCGACAACTTTGTCTTTGAAGAAATAAGAATTCTATGCCGTTAGTATAAGGTTGATTATTGATATGCAAACGTAGTCTTTAAGGCGTTTTGTATAACCTAAGAAAAGCTTGGAGGCGTTCGTTAGGCAGTTCCATAATTAAAAAATAAAATTGACGCTTTGCAGCGATGTGCTGAAAAGTTATACGAGTAGAAACTGAGTGATGGCGCTGCGGCGTGAGTCTTTATTCTTTTAAATCTGGACCGTTTTTGTTATCCTTCATAAGTGTAATTATGGTTTTTGATGGGACAAGGTTTATACGTTTTGTAAGGAAAAAAGCTAAATTAGGTTACGAATAAGTTGGGTCGCGTTCGCGTGATTGATATGGCCTAAATCCTTCCTTCGGAGACGGCTCATGCCCGGCTGTGGGACAATAATGAGTTGATAACACCTGAAATTATGGCATTCTTTCACAGTAACAAGCCGTCATCAACATCATACATTAAGCAGGTGAGAGCACCAATCTCTACTCATATTTCCTCTCGGCGCCATTTAGATTGCGGTACAAATTGCAAGCCATACCTCACGTCGGATCGAGTGCTGACCGCCGGAATAATTAAAGCGCTAATAATTACTCCATGTTGGTGCTTAAAATGCAAATCCTGTCGCCCGCAGTGTCTTCAACTTGTAAGAAAATAGGGTTGCTGTTGTTTAAGTTCTTATTGAACTTCTTATATTAAATACCTAGATACTAGCGGCTGCTCCTGCATAGAATATCCAGTAAAATATTCCCCTATTTAATTTTTTGAGACGGTTCGTTTTTATAAATATATTTTTATATTCATCTTTGCAACATTTAATTAAGGTTTTCATTTTTTTTACCCATTTTTTCCTCAATTTGGTGTTTGGGGTTAATTTAAAAAAAAATTGACGCTGAACATGCAGTTACCCAGGATTTTTGCTGGTAGGTAATATTTAAAAAGGCTATGTAGAAAAGGTACATATAACATGTATATTATTCTTTATTGATAAAAGTTCCTTTTACCTACAGAGCGTTACCTGTTCAGTCATAAAGTTCTCATATTTGAAGATGGTTAGAGGACGATTATAAAAAATCATCATTTAACATTGATGGTGGCAACCCTAAAGGGGCGCGAATTGGGAACAGATAAGGGCATGAGATTTACACCTCCGCGCGTCACGTCTCGGGACTTACCTACCGTTCGTTGACCGGTTACATTATGGATTATTTTTTTTTGTTTTATAATATCTGCATCCGGGGTGCTTAATGAAGTTTATTTTTCGACTTGAACACTTATTAACAATAAAAGGTTAGTCATTTTTTTTATTTTAGAGAGGCACTTACACTAACTGCAAAACGAAAATTAATATTAAAAATAAGAGACTTAAAACATATTATTATTGTTATTGCGGTTTATTTTCAGCAATAGCGATTTCATGCAAAAAAACACCGCTGCATCATACAGTGACATTAATAGTGGGAAATTCGTCATTTGCCGGCTATTATTTCACAATCAGTTTGGTCCTGACAGTTAAATTTGAAAAGTGCGATCATATGACACTAGGCTGCTTAATAGTCTTGGTACTTTAAGCAAATATCATTGATGATAAATATTATTATCCTTAACTTATCTTTTTGTTAGAGGATGAAATAATGTCACATAAGAAAGAAGTTATTGAAAATAAAAAAAATACCTTAAACAATTTTTTTTACAAGGAAATATAGAGTGGAAGAAAAAACGACCGTTGTTGTTTTCATTTAAAGTATACCTACATTACCTACATAATATGTCAAAATTAATAATTTATATGCATATTTCATATTATGCAACTTTTGCAAAGTACGAGTATCAAGACCTATTTTTGCTCTACTATTGAAAGAAACCTTTAAAAAACTGAATTGAATTTTTTCGTTCCGCCATCAAAATATCAGACTGCAATTTAATGAAACACGAAGGTTAGGAAGTGAATTTAGAACATGAACTCTGTAATGCGATTTACGAGTCCAACAAATTCGTTTTCGACTTTCTTTTATTGTAACAACACCTTTCTAATCAAAGTTTCATATTTTCCTGTAACAATAATATTTCCATACTTTCCATAAGCTTGGCGCTCGGCACTGTAGCTAGGGTAGGTACTGTTTACTCTGGTACGGCATTGTATTGACAACTTCCTAATATATTTAATTCAGCACAGCTAACAAATCCTGTTTGTCCAGCGGGAAGCGTCCGTGATTTAATACAAATTATTATTAGACGACACAAATAAGGCTGGGAATGAAAGATACACGTAATAAGTAAGTTCTTGTACACAGATAATTTTAGCTAAACAAACTATAAATAGGTCTACTAATATCTACTTTAGGTCTTTAATACCTATCTACGAGTACTACTTTAATATTTGGAGACAAAATTGGAGAGGTATAATCTGCACTATCCAAGTTATGGTCAATAATAAACTCTTTTTTAAGAAAAACAAGATATTAATTTTAATTTTACGTGCGCTGGTTATTATTTACTTACGATATTGGAATCTGGGCTCATTTAAGGCTTTAAAAGAACCTACTTAAATACCCTAAAATACACAGTTCTTTGTTGCGGCTTCTTAATCCAGCACTTCCTCTGGCCTAACAAGACTAATGGTCTTTGTAGTCTAAAATCTATTGGTCTTAAGGACCCACAGAAGGCTCTATAACTTGCGTACTAATGTTAGGTTGAAGAGAAGAACGTCAACTTGTAAAAGATGTAAGAAAACGTTATAACGATAACAAAAGCTTAGAAATCCTGTTTGTCCAGTGGAAGCGCTGTGATTTAATACAAATTATTATTAGACGACATAAATAACGGCGTGCAGGGGCGAGGCGGGCTCCTTAATAAGTAATAAAGGGGTCATCTTTCATAGTGAGAGCGGCCGGAATTAACTGTTGCCGACATATGGTAGTAGGTATACCTACCATAACTTCCTTGCAGCGTAGGGAACATGAAATATCCTGATTTATGGACCTTATAAAGTTAACTTCATTATTGCATGGCTGTTTTTTATATAATACTCTTTATTTAATTTTTATTTAAAGCTGAATTTTTATTCAAATACAATCTAAGTTTTCGACTCAGGCAAGGATTTCAAGCTATGTATAACAATTTTTTATTTAAATGAAATCTAAGTTTTCGGCTCAGGCAAGGATTTTAAGCTATCTCAGTATACAGTATAGCATAACATAATATTTTTTAATATCGACCAACTTATTTATGAAATAAAATTAAGAATTTTTTTTATTAAGGAATTTTCATTATTATTATTTATTATTTTAAATATTATTATTTATTATGCTACCGTTGACTTATCTGGATTACCATAATAAAAGAGTTTTTATCTGATCAATGTTATCAAGGATAAAAAAGGATCATTGGATCAGAACTATGGAAAACAAAAATTTCTTATAACTTAAGATACCCAAAGCTTCTCTCG